>OZ023217.1:15419117-15631617 GCA_963995525.1 Escarpia spicata
GCAGCGGGGCATCTATAGTAGCTTTGCTGACTGAAATCACGAACATGAGAGTGAGACAGACGCTGGCAGCTAAGCTACCAAGGTCAGCTGGTGGCTACACTGCCATAGGAAACGGCCTGCTGAAAGGGGTGAAGGTAATACACGTAATATTAATATGTGAATAAGGTATTATTATTATGTGTTACTAGCACAAATGCCCATCCTCCGGATAGCGCTACACTGCCTACAGCGAACGACTAATCGGTCCTGCCAGTTTCCATCATGAAAAGTTCAAATATGGCGTTATCACCAAAATTTTCAGAAACGTTTGCGCATCAAAAAGACAAATATTTCGCGACACACGGCTAGCACCTATTTCTGGGTGGTGATGAAACATTGATTTAACCCGTAATAGGTGAGAACCCTTGATATACGGGGAATTTAGAAACAATAAATCCGCTACTTTTCTTGCGAGGTGTCGTGTGTGTGTGCGCGCGCGCGTGCGTGCGTGCGTGCGTGCGTACGAACGTATGTACGTACGTAAGTACGTATGTGTGTGTGCATGCATACACACCTGCGCTCCTTCAAGTATACATAGATACGCAATATTACCTCTATACAAGACACACATTTTTCTCAGGTGCTCGAGGCCGACGGTGACTCGGCCAGCGGTGGGACGTTGATCCTGGTGACAGACGGGCAAGAGAACGTAGCCCCCTACATCAGAACAGTGACGCCAACCTTAATAAAGAAGTTGGTCACCGTACACACGATCCTGATCAGTGACCAAGCAGAAGCAAAACTGATCAAGTTAGCGGCCGACACAGGCGGAAAGTCGTTCTTCGACTCCGGCTCGATCAATACGACTGATCTGTTGAGTGCGTTCAGATCGACGGTCACCGATGAAGACTCTGGCACACCAGGGGTCGCCCCTGTCGAGGTGGGTAGTCATCAGTTTCGCCCTCTTTCGGATTTGTTTCTAGAAACTTGCTTTACGTTTTCAGCGAAGGTTACAGATAATCAGGATTCATTTCTGGATCCGTCAGTTTGTTATAATCCAGTACGTCATTGTTTGTCTAAGACGCAATCACAAGTATGCCCGTCACCTCCGCCAAGCTCTGATAACCTAAATAAATACACAATAGTATGTGCGTTGCATTAGAAGGGCAGCATGACGTCTGATAAATAAATCGTTCCTGCATGCAGTTCTTGCTTTGACAACTTTAACCTGTGCTTTTGTCCCAAAGAAAAAACCCAAGTGGAAATAGAATTACCATAGAATATACGACGGTATGTCCGGCATCCATTTTGCTGGCGTGACGGATCTTGTTGCTAGGTAATAGGTCACATGATAAATATATGAATGCAATGTTAGAAAATACACATCATATATTGGTTCTTAAATGGAGATTATAGTCGTTATGTGTTTTAAAGTACATATCTATATGTCAGTTAAAAAATCGGCGAGCCGACAATTAACAAACCTGCAATAAATGTTACTAAAAGGGGAACTTTGAGAACAATTTAGAAAGTCACTACGGTCAATCTGTCTTGGGCGACCACCTCTTATACACAAGGCAAGTTGCAGGTTTATAACAACAATATTCAGAGGTGTTACATCTGGCGGATAACGGGACACTAATATTACAGTATATAGTAATTGCTTTGATCAATACTCCAGATGGACCGTTCCATGGGGCCTAGACTTTTGGAATTGGGCCGCACTATGCCCGTTTTTGGCGAGCCTCAACGGGGTGCAAATGGAGGTTTGGGCCCCCACAGTACCCTCTCTGGAACCACCCCATTTCCGTATTATATTTTATTACAATTATTCATTGTGAATTTGTTGTATGCTATCGCTTGATAGAGCAACTGACTAAGTGAATAGGCCACCGGTGCAATTGTTTGCTGCCCAGACATTTATTTCGAGGATTATGATCGAATTTTAGTTGTCAGCGTGTCATGGTCTCTCACAGCTAGTAAAGATCGCGGTAAATTACTGTTAGAAACTATCCGTGCTTTGGACTGTGTTGGCGCAAGATGGTCGCTCGCGAGATGGGTCGTCAAAGACAGCTTTTACTATACCATTCAGGGGCGGATCCAGACTGCGTTGTCTAGCGGGGCCAAAGAACATTCCAATAGCACCCCCTCATTGAGTCTCACCAAAATACCAACAGTCGACGCTTTCCAAAAAACATCCAGTTGCACCCACGCCCTTGAGTTTCGTCAAGATACCAATACTTCAGGCTCTCCAAAAAGTGCAATTCACCCCCCTTGAGGCTCGCAAAAATACCAACACAAATACCAACACTTGAAAGTTTATGGGGCACGTCACGCTAGCGCTGGCGCATTCCAAAGGAAACATCAAAGGTCGAGAGGGCACGTGCCTCAGGCCCCCAAGATCCGCCTATGACATTTGTTTCTTCCGCAGCAGAACGAGTGGGAGAGCACATGTAGGAAGTTGTAATCATTTGTTATTTCCAGATTCTGCTGGAGTCACTATGGATCGCAGCGTACGAGGAAGTGAACAAGTCCGTGTCCATCGACTCGAGCGTCGGCCGGGATACAGAGTTCACGTTCACATACACCGGAACTACTTTCACTTTAGATGTCGAAGTCATTTCGCCAAGTGGAGTCAATTACACATCTGATGGTCAAGAAAATAACACAACAAAACAAATTACTATAGCAATTACTAATGAAACTGAGGTGAGACAATAAGTTCTTGTAACATTGTTAAACTATTTCAAATTTAACTACATTAGAAATGACTATATCCCATTCCTGTAGGCATGTCTGGGTTAACGAACTGCCTTATGAATGCATGACTAGGAAAATGTACCTTTTCCAGTGGAGATTTATTGAGTACAGAGCCTGTGGGTATATATCTAACGTTTGTGTCTTCGAAGTAACGTATATTGAAGGAGCAATGTAGATTATAGAGAAGAACGTATTCATTTTCAATGAGAATAACACATCAATTAAACATATTTGATATACATATTGTGTAAATGCAGTCAGCCGGAATATGTTGGAAAACAAAATCGACAAATACTTCAGAAGGAAGGGTTTCAGACAGATAACAACTGTTGGACTCTCGATAAGCTATTGGCTTGTCCGCTGACCCGAGATTTATGGCACTGGTTGTCAATTTTGTTAAATCTTTTTAGCTCTTATTGGCAACGGTAGCATCATCACTCTTACTGAATGCGCCATTTCACGAGGTCTTCTTTTTCGTCCACGTCTTTCCAAGGTTGGCCTTTGGATTGTTGTCCTGAGAAACCCGGACCCCACACCCACCCACACCCAGCTCCTCGTCACCTCCAAGGCTCCGACAGACGACAGCTACCCGATCAGACTGTGGACAGATCTCAGCCATCAGGAAGTCGATTTCAACGGTCGGCATCAACATTGTTGTGTTTGCCGCAATGACATTTACTGTGGCAGAGAGATTTACGTTACATATTTTACGAGGGAGCAAACTTACAGAAGAGGAATATTTTGGCTTCTACTAATGTGACGTTTAATTTGTCTTTATAGATTATTTGGTTGACCATATGTTTCTGTAAAAATAATTTTTTTTGCCAATGCCTATATTTTATTATTTGCTTCTAGGGCATATACACTTCATTCCTTCCTTCTTTCCCCCTCCCTCCCTCCCTCCCTCCCTCCCTCCCTCCCTCCCTCCCTCCCTCCCTCCCTCCCTCCCTCCCTCCCTCCCTCCCTCCCTCCCTCCATCCCTCCCTCCCTCCCTCCCTCACTCCCTCCCTCCCTCCCTCCCTCCCTCCCTCCCTCCCTCCCTCCCTCCCTACCTACCTACCTACCTCCCTTCATCCCTACCTCCCTCCTTACCTCCCTCCATCTCTTCCTTCCTTCCTTTCGTCCTTCCTTCTTTGCTTCTTTCCTCCTTCCTTCACTCCCTCCCTCCCCTGTCTCCCTCCCTCCCTACCTTCTTCCATCCTTCCTGCCTCCTTTCCTCTCTTCCTCCTTTCCTTCCTTCTCTCCTCGCTACCTCCATCCCTGCGTCCCCCTCCATCCTCACGTCCAATCTTCCGTCTCCCCCCCTCCTCCCTTCCTTTACATATGGCTGACTGTCATATATTTTAAAGAACAATAAAGTAAAAAGAACAGACCGACACCGACTTTCCCTTTTGTACAGATGATGTTATGAAAAGACCGTAGATCGCTAGAAAAGGCACAGTACGTACAACTGTGCTCATGGCGTCTGACCCCAAGATGAACATAAAGACTTACTCGATTCACAATCCTCACAATTCTTCATCTATATAATTGTCTCAATAATTTTATCAAGCAAATTCACAAAATACACACCGCTGTGTCATAATCCATGATCCAACAATTTCCAAAAATTTTAATGTAAGAAATGGTTATTTGACAACATAATTAGTTAAGTAATTTCCTATCTACAGCTTTAATATATAACATGCAGTGCTAAGACGATATGCATTCAACGCCCATCTGCGAATGATATGGATTAACTTTGTTGGATTTTATGGAGTGTTTGCACTTTGCTATTTTGGGGTAGTTGTATACTAGACCCACTTTATACCAAATATAGAAAGACACGATGGGATGTTATAGCTGCTGCATATTTGTTATATTTTGTGATGTATACTTGTGTTGTTAGCGAATAATCCTCATGGTTTGATGAATCAACATTTTGGAGTCCTGCTTTCAGACATATCGACACTGAAGCTGATTCTACGAGCTGAACTAAGAAAAGGATATGAACCAGTAATCGGTGCAAATGTCGAATATCAAGTAGGCTCGTCGCCATGGAAACCGATGAAAGATAATGGATTTGGTAAGCTCACCGCATTGTCGTTATGTAGAAATGTACAGAAAATGGCCAGTGTGTCACTCAACATTTGACCAAAATGGTGCTGTGTAATGTTATCACTGTTTGTGTGTTCTAACAGAAAATCTCACGATGGTTCATCGGACAAGGCAAACTACATTTTGTTCACGGCAACCAGAAATGTTTCTTGTGGAAAGGTCTTGTGGAAAGTTCTTGTGGAAAGGTCATGCTGCACTTACATGAACCAGATGTCAGAATGTTCGTTATTCGATTTACTCCCGGCAATAATGGGTTGTCGAAGTGAAGATTGAAATCGCCCAATTTCAACAATCGTCCTGGAAGGATCGCCAGCGATGTTACGAGTTCTTCGAATTCATCCAGAAAGCCGGACAAACTGGAAGATGGTGGTCTGTATATCAGTACAAAGTAGTACGTTGGCTTGCCGCACGAGAGTTGAAGAAGCTCGAAGTGGGTCGGTGTCACGGCTTGCGCACAACCAATTTCAGCTAGCTTCTGTGCAGAACACCTAGACTCCCGCCCCGTTTCACCGATCGGTTGAGTTTCTTGAACTAAAACCTAGGCAGTGTTAAATCATTCACGATGTCTTGATGTTCGTGCCGCAGCCAGGTGTGTGCGTGTGTGCGTGTGTGCGTGTGTGCGTGTGTGCGTGTGTGCGTGTGTGCGTGTGTGCGTGTGTGCGTGTGTGCGTGTGTGCGTGTGTGCGTGTGTGCGTGTGTGCGTGTGTGCGTGTGTGCGTGTGTGCGTGTGTGCGCGTGTGCGCGTGTGCGCGTGTGCGCGTGTGCGCGTGTGCGCGTGTGCGCGTGTGTGTGCGTGCGTATGTCATCCGAAGGACGGAAATTTTTAATAGTGTGAATAATGCATTCATATCTAACCAGGATAGTCGATCTTTTCACAGGCGTGGACGCTACCAGAGACGACGGGTTCTACTCAGCAGTACTGCTGAAGTTCGCAGGCGACGGGATGCACACGGTGATAGTTCGGGCGACTTCCAAGGATGGAGATCGGACACAATTGCTTTCAGGCAACAACGATATTCCACCTTACGGAGGTTGGTGAACAGAACGCCTGTCCTCAATGGCGGATTAAGACATTCGTGGGCCCTAGTCACGTGACACTCTCGTGGGTCCTAAGTAGACCCAGGGGCGGATCAAGAGAGGCTAATTTAGGTGGGCCCAAACCTCCAATTGCACCCCCTTTAAGGTTTGTTGAAAAACCTGGAATGAAATTAATATTGGTGGGCTGAACTGGAGTTTCAGCACGACTTCTCTGTCGGACCATGACATCGGAAGACGTGAGGGGGGTTGGAGATTGTTCTCCTTCTCTCATTGATAGTAAGTTACATTATAACACCTTTATAATGTAAACGTTCAAAGATATAGGGCCTACATCAGGATTATTCCCAGCTGGCAAAACTCACTGGCCAATGAAGTACCAATGAAACTTGTGCAGTATCCATCATTGGCTAAATCGTGTCTTGTTAGCTGGGTTTCGGGAATATTCAGTCCACGAAAATATGCTCAGGCATTTTCTTGGGCCCCTGGCCTTCGTGGGCGTTAGGCCTTTGCCTATAGTATCTATTGGGTAATCCGCCACTGCCTGTCCTCTTTCCTCGGCGTGTCGAAACACGAATTTAGTCAATTATCGATTCAGCAAAAAATAGGCTTACATCGTACTAACAATAACACTTATTAATTTGATCATAGTCACAACACTAGCACAAGAACTAAAGAGTCGATCGATCTAGCTTTCAAATTCATACATAACGAGCACGCGTTGTCATAGAAACGCAACTGACATATCCATCACATGACTTGTTGCCTAGCAAAAGATCCGTCAAGCCAACAAGACGGGACGCGGAACACGTGGAGCGTTTAGACATTACGTCGTATATTTTGTTGCCATTCTGACATAAAATATTTTTTATTTTGACAAAAAAGTATGACAAAGTTTTTAAAGCGGCAACAGTATGCGGGATTAATCTATCCATCACGTGACATTTGCCTAGCAAAACTCCTGTCAAGCCATCAGAAAATACGTAGTGGGCTCGGACATTCCGTCATATATTTTGTTGCAATTCTGGTCATAATAGTGTTTCTTTGTGACTAAAACATAAGGCAACGTTTTTAAAGTGACACCTGTATGCGGGAATGTTTGATTTATGAGATGTTATGCAGCAATAGTAATGGAATTCACGTATATATAAGAACGCTATCAACATTGTTGGCAAACGCAACGCTTGACGGAGGTCAAGCAAAACAATTCGATTGTGACGTAGGAAACCCACGACGTATTGGATTACATCAATGGCCTGATCTAGCTGATGTCATGCCGCCCGGGCATAATTTAGATTGTGACGTAGGAAACCCACGACGTATTGGATACATCAATGGCCTGATCTAGCTGATGTCATACCGCCTGGGCATAATTTAGATTGTGACGTAGGCAAACTGCGACTTGCTGAATCCGTCGCGGTTTGACTACGTCACAATCTAAATTATGCGCATGACCTCCGTCAAGCTTTAATAAGTACTACTGATACAATATAGTTATTTATTAAATAATGTTATGTGTACTACACTATTAGGGAGACATGAATTTAAAACCTCTTTAAAACACAAACGAATCTACTAGGAAATATACATCACATGTATGCAAACTTCCTAATGACTTTCGATTCCTCAATCCAGGAAACGGAATACTATCTCGACTGTTGTTATTTGCATTACTAGTACGACGAAATCCGAAAACAATTTGCTAGTGTCAGTAGTCTTGCATAATAACGACACGAAAAATATAAATATTTCTTGTTTCCGCGGTTCCTTTTTTATGTATACTTAATATTGTGTGATGTTTTCACAAAAGCTGTCGAGTCTGGACCGACGTATGAAGCTGTGGGGCAATTCCAACGTACGAAAGCCGTTGGACTCGTCAAAGTCGTCAACTTGACGCCAAACACAAACCTGCAGGCTGTCTACCCGTTCCCGCCAACAAGGGTGACAGACCTCCGTTTCACCGCCATGTCTTTCAAGGACAAGACGGTGACGCTGCAGTGGACGGCCGTCGGTGACCACGCAAGTAAGGAGAAAGGTGAGGGCGAGGAACAAACAAGGGAGGAATACAACGTGGACAGTCATTTGGAATTAGGACAAGCACATACGCACATACGCACATACGCACATACGCACATACGCACATACGCACATACGCACATACGCACATACGCACATACACACGTAGGAACATACGCACCTACACACGTATGAACATATGCACATACGCACACACTTATGCATGTAGATACATACATACATACAGACATACATATATGCATGCATACATACACACACATGCATACATACATGCTTACATGCATATATTCACACACGCACACACATACACACACACACACACACACACACACACACACACACACACACACACACACACACACACACACACATACATACATACATAGGTACGTATACACATACACAGATGCGTACGTACGTACGTACGTACACATACACGTACGCACGCACGCACGCACGCACGCACGCACGCACGCACGCACGAACACATGGACACACATGCGCACGCACACATTCTTGCATGTTTGCATATGCGTATGCATCCCATCTGCATCTATTCATTTTAAATTGCGTCACTTCTGAAACTATGATCGTTTTTTTGTACCTTCTTGTAGTATTATGATCTTGTAGCTTACCGCCATTTTCTGTGTTTGTTTGCCGTCAGCTTCTTCCTATGACATCCGCTTCAGTACCGAGTTCAAACAGATACTCCACTCCTTCGAGAAAACGTCTCCTTTCAAAAACCGTGACATTATAAAAGGATCATTGACCTCCCCATTATCGCCCTTGAAAAATGAAACGTTTGTCATACGTTTCCCGACAAAACATGTGAAATCAACCCTATTTATCGCCCTGAAGGTTATCCACACTAGGGGCCGTATCAGCAAACGATCCAACATCGTGTCTGCGGCAATAGTGTTTATACCTCCAGATAAGCCACCGACATCCGAGCCAGGCGCACCAACAACCATGCCATCTACCGACGATACTGAAGAACCTACAACAATACCATCAACCGGCGAAACAGGACTAACAACAATACCATCAACTGACGAGACAGAAGGACTTACAAAAATACCATCAACCGGCGAAGCAGAAGGACTTACAACTATATCATCAACCGGCGAGACAGAAGGACTTAGAACCATATCATCAACCGGCGAAACAGAAGGACTTACAACAATACCATCAACCGACGAGACAGAAGGACTTAGAACCATATCATCAACCGGCGAAACAGAAGGACTTACAACAATACCATCAAACGGCGAGGCAGAAGGGCTTACAACAATATCATCAATCGGCGAGACAGAAGGACTTACAGCAGTACAATCAACCGGTGAGACCGACGAACGTATAACCATACTATCAACCGACGAGACAGAAGAACCTACGACCATGCCACCAAAATAGCGGCCCAAATTAACCATCAGAGGTACCACGAAACAACACGTCAGGCAAACTTTCAATTTTCCCAAAAAGCGAGCCAGGCGCGTGTGTCGGAGACAGACAGGCATATAGACAAACAGGCAGACAGATAGACAGACAGACAGACGGGCATGTAGACAGACATACAAACAGACAGGCAGGAAGACGGACAGGCAGATAGACAGACAGACAAGCAGGCAGACAGACATACAGACATACAGACATACAGACAGACAGACAGACAGACAGACAGACAGACAGAGAGAGAGAGAGAGAGAGAGAGAGAGAGAGACAGACAGACAGACAGACATACAGACAGACAGGAAGACAGACAGACAGGCATATAGACAGACAGACAGACAGTATTGTTTGTCGTAAAAACCATACTCCAGCTGACCACTTGCCGCTTGAATCTGGCCTCGACAAATTCTCTACTGGGCAAAAGACATGACAGGTGGACTTTAATGTATCAAACTGCGCCGTTCTATCAGATAACAAGAGAAAGCAATCAACCTATGATTACTACACGGGGAAACAACGGATCTCACAGACTGACACCCAAGACTGCCAACACGAAATCATAGTGGCAAACATAAATCTGCAAAGTACAGAACAAAGAAAGACACTTAGCTTCTTCGCATCTGCAAAATTGCTTCCGAGATCATAGGCATTCCCACACTGCCTGTCTCTCAGCTGTGTGAACGCACGTTGATCAGAAAAGCACGTGCAGTTGCCAATGACCCTGCCCACCCACTGTATACAGAGTTTGACCTTCTTCCGTCTCAAAGACGATACCGATGTCCAAGATGTAAAAAACATAGGTTCAAAAACAGCTTCGTTCCACAGGCCATGAGTCACCTAAACAAACTGTGAGTTAACAAACCACCACATGCAATCCGACCGTTAAAATATATAAAGTATGCACTAACTACTCTCACGTTTGTATTACTATTATAAACTTATTTCATGTATGCACTACTTTAAACATGTTTACTAACAATACCTTGTATTCTCTTTATTCTCAGCAAGCAGAAGAAAATTATCCCATGTATCTATTATTACTGGACAATAAATTCGCATTGCATTGCATTACATTGCATTGTATTGTATTGTAAACAAGAACTTGCATGCTGCGCCATCTGACTTGAGGAAAACGGCATACGAGATACTCATCTGACCGACGCCTGAGTTTGTCGCTGGCGTCTGCACGCGCCTTTACAATTCACTAATGAAATACTAACAGGCGCTTTTAAGCCGCGTCCCATTTGCTGATCATTGGTCCGTCTAAAGAAAAAAAACGAATGCTCGCGTGTTTACGTTTGTTTTTCGTTGGGCGCCCATTTGCGAAGTAGAATATTGAATATTTAGCACATATTAAGAACATTAAATTTGGTAATAATTATAAACTGGAGCGAAGTTTTTAGAGTAAGTGGTCTAATGTAGGCACCGCCTTTGTATTAATATAAATTGGGTATATCTATCTACGTGATTTATTGTGTGCGTCGTATATTTTGAATTTTAGTACGCGCTACAATACACCCTTTTCAAAAAAATCTGACGTTTTGATACGTTTGTATCCTTTGCTGTGATAAATATGTCATGCTTAAGAAAGTCAACACAAAATGGTAACATATCATTGTAGATGACCTGGTGATGTTCTACTCCTCCAGTGTAAGCTTGAGGGAGTTGTTATTAGTTTGTGAAAGTTATGGTCATGAAATGAGATTTAACCATGAGAGAAATATGATATCGATAAGTAGAGGAAAGTATAATTTTTATGAAAAATGTATACCCCTTGCAACTAAGCTAAATGGGGAGGAAATTAAATCAGTAGTGTCAAATACCTACGTCATATTATATGTACTACTTCTTTCTTTAATTATATAATATGTGTTCTACTAATATATGTACTACTTCTTTCTTTAATTATATAATATATTTTCTACTATTATATGTATTACTTCTTTATTTAATTATATGATATTCTTTCTACTATTATATGTACTACTTCTTTATTTAATTATATGATATTCTTTCTACTATTATATGTACTACTTCTTTCTTTAATTATATGATATTCTTTCTACTATTATATGTACTACTTCTTTCTTTAATTATATGATATTCTTTCTACTATTATATGTACTACTTCTTTCTTTAATTATATGATATTCTTTCTACTATTATATGTACTACTTCTTTCTTTAATTATATGATATTCTTTCTACTATTATATGTACTACTTCTTTCTTTAATTATATGATATTCTTTCTACTATTATATGTACTACTTCTTTCTTTAATTATATAATAATTATGCCTTCTACTATTACTATCAGCTTGTTAACTGTTGCATGTGTATGAATATATATGTGCCAATATATGTATCGCCATGTGTATTTTGGTATGAAGTAAATAAGTGTATTGAATATAAGTCTCAATAGCTAATGACACTTGACATTTCATTTTTTTGCGGGAAACATTCACATTTCCATTTCACCATTAATGTTAGAATATTGGTTATTTTTGCACAAATGAGGGTGGTCGTCTTTGGATGCTTGCTAAGGGTTAGGTATATTTGACACATATGCAAACACATACAATTTTTTTAGAATGCTCATAAACCCTGCAATCCAACTGTGGCATATCTGGTGCGATTTTTGTGCAATTATAGCTATGCCTATCAAACTTTAAGCAAATTATAACGATTATATTATAAATAAAATAATGGGAGCTTTTGAAGAAAAAATACTATTTGTTTTTATATACTTTCTCCCATCTTCCAGCAACACTGTCTAACAAAGTAATTGTTTCCGAAAATAATATTTGTTTAGAAAACCCCATTATTTTGAGGACACTGTTAATGGCAGGACATGTAACAAATGTCACCGTAAAATCTTGTAAAGAATTCAGGTTTGAGCGTTTTTCGTGAAAAATGCACGAAACTGAGCAAATGACTAATAAAGATGGCCAACAAGACAAAATTGCATTAAAATGTATTTTCAATTATTATTTTAAAAACTACGGTGGCTGGGAGAGGACATAGCAAAAGTTTATTTTTGATCTCGAGATCTCGACTTTTTATTTCGAGATCTCGAGTTAAAAAGTCGAGATCTCGAAATTAGAAACAATTTTTATTGTGTCCACTCCCAGCCACCGTAAATATGCAATTAATTCACAATACATAACTTAAACATCGCCCTTAAATTACATTACAGGTCCATCATCAAAACTGTATAACTATTAATGAGTACAACGAATGTATTGACGGAGTGTTTACATAATGTTCAGATGTTATCCAACTACTGTTAGTACTGACATTGTTATTATGCACTATAACGAATCAACTATACTATTTAAAAGCACTGTAGCTCGATACACAACGAAACGAAATGCGCGTGACACAGGCGGCAGATGCTCATTGCCCCTGTAACCAATCACAGACGCGCTGGGCGTGGCTTAAAAGCGCCTGTTAATTTGTCATACGTGTATCGCAAAGGCGCCGCCTGGACACGCCACACCAAGACCGGTATTCAGGCAGTAGAACAGGTTAAGTGTTCCGCAGCTCGCTTTCGCAATGGTGATAACCACACGGCTGAATGACAATGTAAATGACAGGCTAACTGTTATTATGAAACAACATCCGCAACAGAGCAATTGTTCTTTCCTCCTCCGAATCATATGTCATAATAATAATAATAAAAATGCGTTTATAAAACGTTGTTGAGCGTGTGCGAACGCGCGTGCCTATATTACAGTCGTTCGACAGCACAGCATTTGACTTCTAGTCGCTTTAGTGCGACCCGGTGTTGTGCTTTCCATTTGATTTCTGAGAACAATCCCTGGCGGCCAAACCACGCCTCGATGAAAAATAAGCTAAGTAGTCCGCTGATATCTGATACGAAAGGAAGGGCCTGATCTTACGTGCTGTGTTGGTGCCATATTGAGTGGTAACCTTTCCACAGACATTAGTCGCACAGGCAAATGGTGGGTTTAAGCTGCATACGGATGTCTCACTACAACTCAATCTTGGGAGACCTGTGTAGTGAATTTAACGATTCGACCATGAATACAATTGATTTTGGTCATTTATATGAATACAACAATGCCTTCATCATATGTTCATTTGACCTTTTTGTACGTTTCTACACAAAATCTTGCATTGGTTTAATTGATGTATATGAGCAAATGTTGATGAATATAAATATTTGTAAACGTATTTTCCTTTTCCATCTAACAACATATACAAATACGTTTGATTATATATGTAATGTTTTATTGTCGATAGATTTGACGTACCGATGACAATAAAATACCTCTTAATACAATTTTCATTGATTTAATACGATACACACTATACATGG
This sequence comes from Escarpia spicata, assembly GCA_963995525.1. Classification (NCBI taxonomy): domain Eukaryota; kingdom Metazoa; phylum Annelida; class Polychaeta; order Sabellida; family Siboglinidae; genus Escarpia; species Escarpia spicata. The sequence continues at coordinate 15,432,817 of OZ023217.1, forward strand.
GACCATTAGGAAGAACATACTCGAATTTTATTATGCGCATCATTTAATAGACCGATAACTGTAATGGTTTGTGGAGAATTTGCATATATACAATATGGCAGACGATTTATGCATATTATGCTCAACACAGGTTCCGTTATTTTAACGCACACATATGGAAATATAATATTTGGAGAATAGTGCTAATATTTAAAGGAAACTGTGAAAAAAACTATATGTTGAGCTCACCTGCTTGACATTGCTTGTCGCCCTTCCGACCAATGTTCACAAGTGCCTATTTGTGAGTTACTCACTACGCTTTGCAATATTCGACTAACTAGTTTATTTTAAGGGAGATGGCCTGTTCCACGATCTTGTAATACGTATTAATATTATAGCCTCGATTACCCAGCATTGGCCCCACACTACGGCCTGGATTATTAAGGCCCTGCCAATGTTACCGGTAGTGGGGCTTTACCCCAGATTCGGGTAGAGACGATGATTGGCTCTCGTGTCAACTATGAAATAACAAATTAAATAAGGATACACTTTTATCAGATAATACAGTTTTTATTATACTCTACTATAACAACTATGCAACATTAAACTTATATTGAAACACGTTACACACAAAATAAACCGACATTAAATTTTTTTTTCGTAGTTTAGTGCCTTTTAATTACATGCATATCCACTAGGTGGCAGGTCTCATGGCTGTCAACAAGAGGGCAGTCAAAACGCGATTCTGACCCAGACTATCTCCCTGGTGAAGTCCCGCAGCCAGGCAGGACTCGGTTAAGCGAGACTAATTAATATAATGTTCTTAATACAGATGATATGCTGCAGGTATTTTGCCCGCTAAATCGTGTTTAATCGGCAGCGCGACAAAACTGTTCGTTGTTCGAATTTTTACCCCGCGAAAAAGTAAACAAAACAGTTAGATTAACAAAAAAATTATACTGGTTATATAAGGACACGCCGCCTGGTTTAACCACAAAGCTATTAAATGCTCAGTGCTGTCATGATATCACGACATTTGAAGAAAATCAATTGAGCGAATTGTTTCTCAATCACAATGTGATTCCAATCCACGCACCAGAAACCAAGCTTTAAGTTACATTCTGCCTTTCAAAGTACGAGACAGTAATTAATACACATATACAGATTATCACAAGGATATATCAAGTTGACTGTTATCGTTCAACGAAGTCACTTATAGGGAAACGCATCGATACTGTATTACGTTATCATATCGCCCGCCTCTTGAGTAATACTTCTATTATCGCGGTTAATAATAATTGGACATAAACTAACAACACGTTGGTCGGTAATGTAATTGATATGGTTTCAATGATCTAAGCAGGCACCACCAACACGTATTAAATTCTCTCACGACGGGTAAACAACGTTACACAAAGAAGACGTGTGCTGTAAGAAACACGTTTTTATACCGCTGTGCCGTAATCCATGGATACATGATCGAACGTTTGGTTGGACTTTAAAATACCTTCTAAACAGTACCAAAAACCAAAGCAGATACCAACATTAACGTTTCATAGAATGATAATGTACAAATATTGATCAGAGTGTGTGTTTATGTTGATATTTTGGAATGTAAGTACTTGTTATTACGAAATAACGATAGCCAAGTACACGTACACGAGCGTCGTGGGTATGTTTAGGGACATGAAGACAATGAACTGAAATCTGCATTGCAGGGACACGTGAAACATGCATTCGCACAAGAGGAAAAGGTGCGAGCTTTCCAGAGAAAACTCAACATCTGTAAGAGGCGAATGAATGAAGCCCTGGAGGTGTCACCGAGATGTTTTCCCTTGCCGCAAAGGTTTTGCAAAGCCACCCTGGCCATTCTACCACAATGGAGAAATAAGTTGATAGCATCCGATATAACTCCAGAACAACTTGCCACATTATTTCTCAGCTCAGAATGTAGTTGGATTTGCAATCCCGTTGCCGTGCCAGTGGACACGCAACGTTATCTCAACTGTAGTAGTGGACACACAAAGGTATGTCAACGTGCATTAGCAAGACTGGCTGAACTGTCCTATGACGAAACCCAGCAGCTGCGTTTCAGCACCAGGCACTTAACAGAATTTTTGGAAATTTTCAAACAGAATTCCCAACTCTATATCCGGTGAAGCACTGACAGTTATCACCCCCTTCGTGATTAGTTAACTTTGTGCGGCTGGGTTTTCAGCGCTGGCAGCAATGAACACTTGTGCAAAGAGAAGCATGCACACTCATCCCATCGAGGCCAGCAATTTGTAAGTTGTTTTCATGACCATTTCTGCTATTAAGCTGGGTGTGCATTTGTACTTTTCACTAAACCCCATTTTTCATTCTGAAATGTTTTATGCTGAGGAACTGGTTGGAATACTGTTTCAAATATACTCGGGAGCCATGATTACAATTCTAATACATTTCGATTTAATAAAAATGCACATCATCAGTTGTATCAGCCAATTTGTGGAATACAGTGGGCCTCAGTAGCTTTAGCAGCCCCATGGATAGGCGTCAAGGAAAGCAGTTTGGGAGACCGTGTAACAGGGATCGAAATGAAGCGCGCTTTGAACAGTCGTAAGGGCTGTAGACTGCGTTATATAAAAAAAGTTACCCCATTTTAACTTAATTGAGAAAAACAACCCGTATACAGTCATGTGATACAGCTCTACTAAGCAGTCATAGATACATCATCCAATGAAAGAACCATCAACCATACGTTTTAACAGAAACCATTCGAGTCGTGTATTTAAGCTTAATTTATTATATCAAGTGGCTAATGCCCGCATATCCCAACCGCCTGTCTCACAAGCCATGGAAATATCCACTACCAACGAGATCGTACATGCTCAAGCAACATGATGTGGTTATGAATGCATGTACACACGTACACATGTACACACGTACGTACATACGTACGTACACATGCATAGTGCCCTCCACGACATAGAATTTTCGCCCAGTCCCGACGCATAATGAAAAGTGAGAGTCCAAGCCCAGGCTAGGCCTGCACAAATATCTTAAGCCCAGCCCGACCCAGGCCTGCAAACCAGAATTTACGCCCAAGCCCGCGAAAGTTTAGCCCAGGCCCGGCCCAAAAATTTCAGGCCCAGGCCCGGGGCATACCCGCGACTAAAAACGGATAAGCCCGCAGCCTCCAAGCCTACCGCCCGCTAAGCACAAACCTACCTACGCATAGACGCACGCAAGCGCAATTTGAATAGCGTGCAACTTACAACGTCGATAGTAGCATTGATAATTTCAAGTGCCTTGAATGTTTGCCCTTGCACCGTGCTGTCGTATTCCGGGTTAATCCAGACAAATGTCCAGTGGCGTGATCAGTATTCATAGACGTAGTGAGAAACGACGCGCTGCAACAGTTACGTCACTTCCGTAGTAACACCGCTGCGCGCAATCTCTACGCAAAGGTTCATTTCCAGTCATATATCCCTTCGTTAGCCCACACCTGTTGAAACACTTCAAGCTGCTTAGCTTTGTTATGAGCAGCATACATGCTTAATCTTCACAATTATTTCTAAACGTGCGCTGAAAATATCTCACTTAAAACGAAAGTCATTGTATGTTTGAAAGTATTTCGGTCAGCTGTAGCAGAGACAAGGCCCATGTGCAAGTTGTCAGAATGAATGTTCAGGTTAAGTCGCGAGGCTAAGTTTAATAGTCCCAAGTCATCATGACGCACGTCCATAACTATCATAATTCGACACGTGTGTTCAGTACATGTAAAGCTAAAATAATGTCTTGATAACTTGATCTTTGCAACGCCTGTTCAATTGCACAGTGTTCAATCGTACGCCACATCTAGCATCATACCAACTGACACAACATAACAATGTAAATCATTATGTTGTTTACCTGGCATTTGCTGACATTGTGCACATTGCCGCATTTAGGACTGGGGAGACTGGCCAGATGCCCATGGGCCTCCACAAAATATTTTATGAGGGCATCCGAGAACAGTTTCAGTTTTTTGGTCTTGCTCCCATTGACTTTGGGGATAAAATACACTTAGGTCAAAAATTGTATGAATAAAAACGCTACAATATCCCAAACTAGGTGTCAACGTTGTAGTGACAAATTTGAAGTGAGGCAGAACATTCGGATCAGTAGAACTAGATAGAACCTCCGAACAAATTAATTCGGTAGATATCCAGACGGTGAGAGGAACACCCATAAGATTCCGAGTTAGGCAGTTGACATAGGCACCAACAATTTAACCTCAGGCCACTAAGACCATCCAACTGTTGTGTGACGAGAGGATTATATTCTTCTTTTTCCGGGCACCCTAATATTTGTTTCGCAAGCAACTGAACATTTGGAACATGCCACAATTAATTGTTATTCACAGAATAACAATTATTCAGTTTTGGCAGTTCACTGAAAGTATTGTGCAGGTTCAGTGCAATTATCACCGTAGACATTAAAGACATACTACACATGCTCCAAATGAGAGGACTGTGTTTTTCCTTTTCCAAGCAACCTTAACTTTGTTTCGCAAGTAACTGAACATTTGGAACATGTCACAATTGACTCTTATTCAGAGGACAGCAATTACTGAGTTTTGACACCTAACTGAACGTGTGCAGATTCAACGCAATAATCGCAGACATTTCAATGCCGTTCTTGCTCCAAATGCTGAGACTGTCCATGGGACAATTGCTGAGTTTTCTATAATGGGAAATGTATGTAAAGTTAACAAAGGGCACAATGATAGAAAGAAGACAGCTCGTTCAGTTGAGGTGTGGACAGTGTGGCTGCCGGGATGCAAGCAGTGATCGGCGGACAAGGAGTTTACATTGAAAATGTCATGTAAAATAAAAACGGATAGTTTACCACAAAATGAACATTTTGATGAACAATTAGCATTAGCATTAACTTTGAAGCTTTAGCTTAAAATCATGCAAAACAGAATTGGAAAATATTGCTTACTGTACATTTGCTAGCAGTATGAAATCCGGTACATGTTTTGACACACCCTGCATACGGTATTGTAAAATAAACTGTAGTAGGCCCTACGTGCCAACATGTGTGGCATCAGTAATCTGCATTTGCACATGGCTGTGTGCAAGCTCTGGCAAACACGATATACTATATGCGCACAGCAGCAGTTCGTGCTCAATGTTAATGAATTGGATTGCTCCTTACCAACTTGCCCATTGTTGGTGTCATGCATGATTGCATGCCGCGGGCGGCAGGAAAGCCACAAGACAGGGGACGAACGCTCAAGCGTGGATGATTCAATTACGGATAACAAGTTAGTTTTTATGGTTAGTCCAACCATAAAAACTAACTTGGCTGAAGACAATGCATAGACAAGACAGCCAGTATGGTCGTCATCTTGGTATCTAGTAGTGCGCCGTTTAATTACAGGGATCAGCACTCGCAGCCGGAGGTACAATTTGTATTCAATCGAGAAAATAATAGCATTTTTAGTACAGCATTCGTGGCTGCACCACCACAATGAATTAATTAACAAAACAGAACAATAAATTAAATAGTCAGACACATATATAGAGTATACGTCTTTTAACAAGTACTTTGAAACGACATTAGCAAAGGCTAAGTTAGTACTTGCGGAAAACCAATATCGTTGCATCAGTTAACATGTCTACATTTTAAAAAGCGTAGGCAACCCCCAGACTCACCACCCTAGCGTGTGGAGCGCAGTAGCGCAGCGGTAAGAGCTTCGGACTCTCGTCTGAGAGAACCCGGGTTCGAATCCTGTGCGGCGGTGTCGAACTTTGGGTTAGTTCGTTTATTCTACATTGCTTCAGTTCACTCAGCTGTGTGAATGAGTACCTTTCTAAAGACAGTGGTGGATATTTGTGTACGAATAGTCTTCGCGCAGTAATTGCAACGTAGCTGAATTCTTCCCAGAGAAGTCGAGATGATGTTCGATTGAACAGGTCTGCCAGGGAGTAAAGTGTAAAGCGCTTTGACCAGTCCTGATTACAGGATACTGCGCTATATAACAACTTACCTTTTTAGCGTGCGGAGTGTATGCTTCCGATAATATCAATAATGTTGAACGATACACACGGTGGACATAGCCAGAAGAAACAAAGGTGCCTAACGGATATGATGACAGAGTTTTGGAGGAGAACGTGTTGCGTTCGTGTTGTGCCAATCCAAGTCGAACTAGATCGGATGACGCTGTCTGTCCTGTTCAGCCCACGATGTAAGCAGTGGCGTCGATGATGATGACTAACGTGCTTTTGTGTGTGATCTCGGCAAAATATGTCAAAGTCGACAAGACCAAGTTATACATTTATGTTTGTTGAATTATATAAAACTTGCTAAGAGTTAAAGTTGCATTAAGAATTATTACGTTTTTGTTAATGCAGTGTATGTATGTATGTATGTATGTATGTATGTACGTACGTATGTACGTACGAATGTACGTACGTATGTACGTACGTATGTATGTATGTATGTATGTATGTATGTATGTATGTATGTATGTATGTATGTATGTATGTATGTATGTATGTATGTATGTATATATGTATGTATGTATGTACGTATGTACGTACGTATGTATGTATGTATGTATGTATGTACGTATATATGTACGTATGTACGTACGTACGTATGTATGTACGTATGTATGTACGTGTGTACGTACGTATATACGTATGTATGTACGTACGTACGTACGTACGTATGTACGTACGTATGTACGTATGTACGTATGTACGCATGTACGCATGTACGTATGTACGTATGTATGTACGTATGTATGTACGTATGTACGTACGTATGTACGTACGTATGTACGTACGTATGTACGTACGTATGTACGTATGTATGCACGTATGTATGCACGTATGTATGCACGTATGTATGTACGTATGTATGTACGTATGTATGTACATATGTATGTACGTATGTATGTATGTACGTACGTATTATGATTACGTGCCAAGTAACATTTGATATTTGGCACGGAGCCAGGACAGGAGCTAGTCACATGTTTAGTTATGAGGTTGATATATGCATGGATATTTAACATATGTATGAGAGAAGGCGCGAGCAGATTAACAAGCACCAATGGCAACCTAAACAAACAGACCCCGTCGGCCAAACCAAGATCCCTTTAGTCGCTCAGTTGTGAACAAGTTTCAGTTGGCTGATGTTGCATGCGTAGCGGCTCCGGCAGGTAAACGTCTTTCCTTCTTTAGCTGTGTGGGACACATTTGTGTGTTATGCATCATATGCACATTCGTGATATGGAATCTGCTTGACATAACAATTTCTTTCAATTTGTTTCTGATTACCGGCTGACTGACTCCTTTAAGCTAATTTAAGAAACATTATGGAGTCATCAAACAATTGATTTGTTTTCGTTGATATTAAATTTCTTCACAATTGCATCAAAATGAGGGAATTTGGATTTCTTGAATGACTGACACATTTTCTTAGATTGAAAAAAGTAGCAACTTAGTTAAGCACACCCTGTCCGCTTTGTTAAGCACATCCTGTCCGCTTTGATTATTTTATCCTAGATTATATTAAAAGAAAACAAAAGGCATCGTTTTGGGCCAATTAATCTAAGAATCAATAAAAAACTAACTATTAACATCTACAGTCAAGAATACTATGCCAGTAGAATAACCTTGTTGAAGACACGAAATTTAAATTGCACGGCCAGCGCCACTATGATAGAAAGCCTGACGTCACCAATGCCTACTCTTCCAAATTAGCCAGTCACCGAACTGAAAATATTACTCGCCGAATTTGTTTCGGCGCTGTAAGTACTAAAATGTTACGTCCGCGTGGTGCACTGTGTGGCATTGTAACAGTTGTTACAAGTGTAACGCTGAATCGATGAGAATGCAATAAACCAACACATGAGCTGGCATATATCACATATCACGGCAGCATCTTGGTCAAAGTAGCAATGTACGCTTTTTGTTTTGGTCCAGCATCGGAGGCGTGTCTCAATATGCCAGCCACCGAGATCTGTAAGATTTTACTAGAATGTTCCTCTTTGAAAATAAATCCCGAGTAAACCATAATGTGATATTGTTAACTGTAGTTACAAAAGGTTAGATTGTATTAACTCTTTTAAATGTATAGGCCCACACAATTGCCCTTTTCCCTTTAAGCGACGTTCACTCTACTAAGAAAGGAAGAAGTGAAGTCCACCAGGTCGGATTTCATTGTCGATGCACTACTTATAAAAAAAGTGATCTCAGGAAATAAACCAAACTGTAATCGTTTGCTCAAATGCAAAGACGAAATGTGGAATAACAGCAATCATGCCTCACATACAGTTTTTTGCAAACTATTTATATCACTGGTAGCGTATATATTGAGGTCTGAAACTCCGAACTTAATAAGTTCGTATCCGAACCGTGAAGTGTGGCTTTACAGGATTCGGGTGTATCTGGGGATGTTATCGTAGTTGAGTGAAGTAAAATAAGCGTGAACTGGCGGCGCTGAAAACTGGCGGTTCGTGTTGCGCTATTCTTTTCCATAATACGGCACAATATGCCGCAGATGACACAGAAACCATAATTATAGAGGCAGAGGACCGACGCTCAAGTGTAGACGATTCCACTACAGATAACAAGTTAGTCTTCGTGGTTGAATCGAATGAGCACAAAGCGTAGACAAGATTATCAGTACGGTCCTCTTGAGATCTAACAGTACGACGGTTAATTACATTCGCAGCGGATGTACAAATTACAGGTGTATACCCAATTCAAAATGAAAGCATTCTCCGCACAGCATCCATTACATACTCTGCAAAATTATTAGCAAAGGCTGATTAAAGGTTGATTACCATGTAAATTACAATAAATATTTAGTAAATGTATGCCAGATGACTTGCAAGGTTATATTATTCAGCTTAAAAACAAGTGGATATGTATGTCCATTGTGTTTGCTTAGATATAATTATTAATCGACATGTTCTTTTTCGGATTTAATATTCATAACTGATCAGTTATAATGAAAGTCTTCGAATGTTTGTCCAGAGTGTTGACCAAACATCCGGGCTTTGGTGGAAAAGCCGCATTTCTGTCACGTAAAACTAGGCGGTTGTGACGGCGACGCAAGGCACCAACTCACAGAACCACATACTCCTTGCGAGGAGTAAGCATTTGCGTACTGCACAGGCGCTCGCAAGCGCAGCGAACACCGGCCCTATGAGAACACATTATCATACATACAATACAGACAAAAAATTCATACACGTCAAATGGAAATTGACATAGCAGTTAGTGCTATCAGTCTATTATTCACACCTAGACGAGCTATATAACATGCTTTCGTTTTTAACCGTTACGTAACGTTTGCCTAAAGACCTGAACATACGGTTTCGTTATGCTGACCAGGAGACGTCATCCCCTTAAAGTTTCATCCTCGTTTGAACTACCATTTAATCGTTATTTGTTTAAGAAAGTGTATGTACAACTCGACAATATTTGGCACATGGATATCATTGTTCGTCTTTTGCGCCGTTTTATTTTAAAATTGCATATTATGTGAGACAAGTTTATATATAGTTGAGGAAAGTGATATTTAGTGTATGAGGCTTGTCGATTAACTGGGAATTTGTTTTTAAAAGATGGACGATCTCGTAATGCAATTGTAAGCGTGACGTACTTTGTGTGTGGCCCTTAGGCCTTTACAAACAGTTCCGAATAATGCCTCTGATTTCAGAATAGCAAAGGCATTTCTTAGCTGCGTCCTGTTGAGCTATTTCGGCATACGATGTCAAACACTGTCATCGTCGCGGTGGTGGCAATACTCTTCGCTGCTGATGCGGGAGCTAGCATCCGATTGATTGACAATGGGTACGAAGGAATCGTGGTCGCCATTTCAAATGCGCTGCCGGCGTCTGAAACAACGATTGACCGAATCAAGGTGGGCATAGGATATGTTGCATATCATCCGGAGAGATATCTCTGGTCGCTCTGGTCGGTATTTTAATTTTACGATTAGTTCACGTACGTTAACATGGTTACGACGATTTGTTATTTTATTCGCCATTTTCACTATTTTCATTTGTCACAGCTCAACCGTTTCATCGATAATATTGTTAATGTTATATGACGTAGCACGATCTGATGATTATGATGAAGAAATATACACTGCAGTGAAGTTCTAGCCGTTGAATGACCTGTACGATTGATTAGGTTGATAGTTGAGTAGCTGAGTGCAAACGTATAAAAGTACTGGTCATCGACATTCCCACGCGGTTTTTTGGATGACGTACAGAAGTTATATTATATTATAGTGTATATACATATATGCATATATATATATATATATATGTATGTATATATATATATATATATATATGTACACATATATATGTACATATATATATATATATATACATGTATATACACGTATATATGTATGTATGCGTGCGTGCGTGCGTGTGTGCGTGTGTGTGTGTGCGCGCGCGCGCGCGTGTGTGTATGTACGTGCGCGCGCGCGCGCGTGTGTGTATGTACGCACGCGCGCCTGCGTAAGTGTGAGGACTGGCGGACGTGGTCCTATCAATCAGTTTGGCCTTCCATTCAAACGGGTTATCGGCTGCGTCTTTGCGATTCACCTATGAAAAGCTAACAGGCGCTTTTAAGCCACGCCCAGTGCGCTCGTGATTGGTCGCTAGGGCAAGGAGCGTTTGACACATGTTTGACACAAGGAGCGTTTCATTTTGTGTATTGCGGGGAGACGTCAGGGCTTGTTATATGTTAGCAAGGGCTATACGTACACAGACTAATTTTATGAACAGGTAGGCAGGGCTATAAATACACGAACTAATTTTACGAACAGGTAGGCAGGGCCCTACGTCTACGTACGTTCATCCAGATTATATTATTTACCGTTCAATTTTGACTGATACTGATTAGGACAGTCGCGAAATCCTTTAATTGTAAATGTTGTCATACTGTTATCTTAACACACTGTAAACACGAAGCAAATAGATGCAATGTGGAACAGCAATTACCTTTACATTTATATAATAACATTCTAGAACATGCACAAAACTAATAACTAACTAATTTGATTTTAATCGAGCTAGCATATTAGGGAAGACTATTGTCAATACAGTAATGCAATCGCGGTCTTCAAGCTTTATTATGAATATTTACGATTGGATGGGTGGACAATTATTATATTGTTGTTCATTTGGAAGATATATAATATATGTATATATATATATATATATATATGGAAATATTGATAAATGTTAGCCAACTAATGTGTTGTAAGTTGTATTCAGCACAAATAATCTACAAAGTGCCAAAAGACGCTTGCCAGCTCCGTTTTATACAATGTGGAGCGCGTTTATGTGGGTTAGCCTTCAACTCTCTGATTGTATCCGTCACATGGTTTTTAAGAAACCACCACAACACTACATGCATAATCGTATCGCGATTCCTGTTTTCAGAATCACTTGGATTCATGGCTGGGCAGTATTTAAATAAACTACTAGTTTATCTGATGTTTTCCGAAACTACATATACATATTGCACAAACGAGCTAGCGTGTCTTAATGGATACTAGCTAGTTTTGCTTTTTTCAAAAAAAAAATCAAATGAAAAGAGCGAAAAATATAATTGTGGAGGCAAGAGTATGCATTGTTTTAATACATACAATAATTGTTGTCAGCAATTCTTCACCGACGGCTCTCACCACCTATTCAAGGCTACACACAACCGTGTCTACTTCCGGAACATCACTATCCTCGTTCCGAAGGTAGCGTATTCAACATTTAACACACACACACTAAGTGAATAATCGTACTGTAATAGCTTCTTTAGTGCCGATCCCAAATTTAAATGTATAAACGGAGGCGACAAATATCACACGTACACACACACGCAAGCACACACGCACACACACGCACACACACGCACACACCCACACACACAAACAAACAAACAGACAAACAAACAACACACGTACAAACACACACACAAACACACATACACACACACACACATGACCATACACACACATAGGCACACGCACACGCACACGCACACGCACACGCACACGCACACGCACACTCACACGCACACGCACACTCACACGCACACATACACACAACACACAGACAATACATATGCACACAAACACACACAATACACACACATACACACAACACACACGCACACACACACACATCATATATACAAATAAATACACACACAACACATGCACACATACACACACACGCACACACACACGCCCGCACACGCGTACACTCACACGTACACGCATAGGCACGCACACGCACACGCATATGTAAAAGCACGCATACGTGCAAAAGCACACATGCACGATCGCACGCACGCATACAAACACACACACACACACACACACACACACACACACACACACACACACACACACACACACACACACACACACACACACACACACACACACACACACACACACACACACGTGCACGCTCAAACGTAAACGAACAAGCAGCGCACGCACGCACGCACGCACGCACGCACACGCGCATGCACTCGCGTACACCCATGCGCACGCACACGCACACACGCACGACCGCACGCACGCACGCACGCACGCACACGCACACATACACACATCATTCGCTACTATGGTGTGGATTAGAACTGGTTAATTTGTGGATTGTTATGCTAAACCAACAGCACTGGGAACATAATGAGGAATACGAAGCGGCGACAACAGAGACGTTTGCATCAGCCAAGATTCGTATAGATGGCCCGGGAAATGGTGGCATGACGACGTACAGTTACGGCAAATGTGGGGAAGAAGGTCAATATTTCCTAATCCCGACGATTTACGTGACGGCTAATCTGACGACACTGGCCAGCGTACAATCGCGCTATGGACCAGCAGGTAATGCAGGTTTCTAATATCAACAGCAATTAATGTTACCAAAAGTTTATAATTATTATGATATAAAACTGGCGTTTGGAGATATGCAATTTACATTATCGATTGATCGTCGCTCAACAACAGATGTGATGCATATAGTATTAGCTCTACGGTGATATAGAACGATGTTAAATTCCGTGGTTACAACTTCATGTACATCTCTCTTTGGTATTGAACTCTCGAAACTCGAAACTCCAAATGCCTTTGCCCTCCCCCGAAACAAATTTGAAAATAACTAAAAATCTACTGACTACCGCAATAGGTCCGCTAGCACGGGTACCATATATATATATATAGATATATATATATATATATGTATATATATATATACATATATATATATACATATATATATATGTGTGTGCGTGTGTGCGTGCGTGCGTGCGTGCGTGCGTGAGTGCGTGAGTGCGTGAGCGCGTGAGTGCGTGCGTGTATAAAACGTTTATCAGTTAAACACGTTATGGACCATGAGACCACCTCTGTGTAGGCATAGTGGGATTTGTATGGTTTTCAACGCTCTTTGAGAAACTTTGGTCGTCGTAGAAGGAAACAAATTGGCATGTTTTATAACGTTATCGAAACTTAATGATTTACTTTACTGTAGGACGAACTATCGTCCGCGAATGGGGTCGACTTCGCTGGGGACTCGGGGACGAACATCCTGCAATAAAGCACGGCTACGCAAGGTTCTACCACGGCAGAGGCGGCAAGATAGAAGCCGTGAAGTGCGGGAAACAATTGAAAGGTACATCTATTGACCTCAAGACAGGGAAGCATTGCGAACTCAATCGGAACACCGGACTACCGACAGACACCTGCTACTTCCGGGCGAGTAGAACACACCCAGGTGTGACGGCGTCCCTGATGAATGTCCACTGGATCCCACAAGTAAGTATTGGAAGCTCACTTGAATAACGTTGATAGAAGCCTACTACGGTCAGTCAATGTTTGCAGGTCGGTCGGTCGGTCGGTCGGTCGGTCGGTCGGTCGGTCGGTCGGTCGGTCGGTCGGTCGGTCGGTCGGTCGGTCGGTCGGTCGGTCGGTCGGTCGGTCGGTCGGTCGATCGGTCGGTCGGTCGGTCAATCGGTTTAGTCGGTTTGGTCGGTCGGTCGGTCGCGCCACTTGATCGTGTAGTGATACTGGACCGAACCTCGTCCCTGTGTACCCTTTTAGGTATTGACCTTTTGCGACAATGATGAAAACAATCTCGCCACGCTACACAACGACGAAGCACCGAGTCACCACAACGACTACTGTGGACGCAGGAGCTGCTGGGAAGTGATGCGTGATCACGAGGACTTCCGAAATGGTATGTAGAAGAACACGCGAAATAAACAAGACCTATGCTATTGACAGCAAATCGAACATTTTGAAGTATAGTTTTCTTATCAATAAGATCCATTGGTGTCCGTTTCCTAACATGAAAAAGAAGAAAAACGAAAACTTGAAAGGGTGCGCCATCTAGAGCCTGTGCCATGGTATTCCTAGCAGCAGCCAACAGCAGATTTGCCAACAAGAGTACATAGCGTGACCATAGGGCATGCCTCGCGGAAGTAATTAGCGTGTAGTTTAGTAACTTTTAACTCAATTGAACCACCGTGTCGGCCTTAGTCGGTTAGTGCAAATAGCTAATCCAGATGCTGATATTGTATTGCCTAACAGTCAGTGGAGTTGTTTATAGTTCAGTTTTATCAGACACCAGTTTTGACAAATAATGTTATTATTTAGTGATCTGAAGACTTTCGCAAAACATTACTGAAAAAATGCTATGATCAAGAAATGCTTTATACCTACGTATGTTTCCATATATGGTGCAGTATTATTATCACATAGGCGCCGGAACGAAATTAATTTTAGGTTGACTCAGCCGGAGTTTCAGCACCACTGCTGTCGCGCTGTCGCGCTGTCGCGCTGTCGCGCTGTCGCGCTGTCGCGCTGTCGCGCTGTCGCGCTGTCGCGCTGTCGCGCGGTCACGCTGTCGATGTCAGATTAATGAGATCATGACATCGGAAGACGGGGTAAGTGGGAGGGGGAAAGGGGGCTGTTGAATGCTCACCAGAAACCTTTTCAATTGCACCCCCTTGAGGATCACTAAAACACCTTCTGGCTCACATAAAACAACAAATTGCACCAACAATTGCACCCCATTCTCTAAATACTGGGGGTTAATCTTATCTCGAGCCCCCCACCAACAATATTGCTCCCAAATCACCCGTTTCCGTCGCCTGTGTATTTTTTATTACAACAAAAACAACACGTTGTTTACAGGAAGCAATCCAGCTCTACCATCTTCACAGGATACAAGGCCAACGTTCCGGATTGTGCAGGAGAAGGCTAGGCGATTAGTGCTGGTATTGGATGTTTCTGGAAGTATGGATATAAACACACACGGGGTGAGTATACCCGCACAAGCGTTCCACGTAACGCAAAGTAGTATAATATAACTAATCATTAATGTAATATTTTGCCAGTTTTAGTCAAAACTGCACAGCACATGTTAACTATTTAGAGACGCAGCCAGTCGATATAACGTGACATATTTTGCTAAACAACATATATTGCTATGTTATTAGTGCATGGCCTGTTTACCGTATGTGTGCCTTAGCGCAGGACAACAGCCGAAATGGTTACAGGCATCGGGCAGTGTATTTTGACAAACTATAGTATTACGTGTCCTTCGTGGGGTCGTATATGTTAGCCGGCCATAACCATGGACGATTCGTTACTACATTATTACTGCCGGGCATACTCGGTAGTACTGACATGTCAACAGATCAGTCCATACTTTGCGCTGGCTGCCATATACGACACAGGATCCTTAATAACATTTAAGTAGTTAAACATCACTTCACGAGGCCTATAACAGATCTTTTCTACGAACAATCAAATTAAGAGTTTTGGTCGTTCCGTAAACTGTCTCCAACTGATCTGTTGGTGGATTTCGTAGGTTGGAACAATTATAAAACCACACATAACGTCTTGAATAGTAATTATCCAAAGTGACGTAGGCCTTAATCTCCATTGGACGTAGGTATGTGACCCGTGGCAGTTACGGCGAGCTACGATCTTGTCGTGGTTGTACAATAACTGCATGTTTATGAAAACAATAAGTATGTCTATAAATATGCATTTAAAAGTTAAAATGTTAATTTTGCCCTTACATAAATCGAATAACGCAGCATGTGTGGACGTTACTCGAGCTTTAGATGTTGTATCGTGCTATCCTGCGCTAACGTCCCGTAGCGTCTACACACCGTGTATTATTCCCATAGTAAACACGACTACTATACCGTATCGTTCGACGCATTTAAACAAGTATTTGTGCATGTGCGTGCGTTTATCTGCATGGGTGTACACTTAAATGTTTTTTTAATAACGTGACCTGCCCCTTTGACGACTGTACTGCCGTGCTAGAAGTAGCCGAGGGTTTTTCTTCTTCTTGTTAGTTTGATTACATTTTTGTCATGCAGATAATGGTACAATTTATTACATATATGTTAATACTGTGTATTCTAACAGTTACAATATTAATCTTAAAAGTATTGTTAGCGCAAATCACCGTAGAAGTTACGTCTAATTCTAGCACGATGTTAGTAGCCGCCTATTTCTGGCATGGCATTATTTTCGGCACGTTACACCGGTATTCAGATGTCTGTCAGGTTCATGTGTGTGTTTATCGGTACGTCGTCAGGTTTCGCGGATAGAGAAGTTGCGGCAGACTGCGGCTGATTTCCTGCTGAAAGCTGTTCCTCTCAACTACTATGTCGGCATCGTGACTTTTAGTAGTAACGCGTTTACCGTAGCTCCACTGACGAAAATAACGGGGAAAAGCGTCAGAGAGACACTAGCGGCAAAACTACCAAGTAGCGCCGACGGTGGCACTGCTATAGGAACAGGTTTACTGAGAGGCGTGCAGGTAAAACACAACATAAATGTGCTAAAGTTATTATTATTAATTTTGCCAAACTAATATTGTCAGACAGGTTGCCGATAACCGTTTCTGCTGATGGCCAACACAAACACCTTTCCATTGTAAACTACATAGGACACATACTTGTGAATTATGAATACATCGAGACACAGTTTGTATTATTTAACTATTAATATAAATTTCATTGTATTACACACACACACGCACACGCACACGCACACGCACACGCACACACACACGCACACACACACACACACACCAAACGCTCTGTGTTTACTACGATTTACGTATCCATCATGTGACCTATTGCCCAGCAAAAGGTCCGCTACGCCATCAAAATGGATGCCGAACACTTGGTACTTTTTGACATTCCGTCATATATTTTGTTGAAATTCTGGCCCCAAACTTTTTTTCTTTATGACATCTCCGAGATCAATCTTTCCAGCTTACAATTCTCGCTTAAACAATTAGCCATACGGCTTTGTCGTAAAGAAAAACATGTGGGGACAGAATTAAAAAAAATACATACAACGCAATTTTCGACAGCTGCACTTGTTCGGCAGCCAGCGTGACGGATCGTGTTGCTAGGCAATAGGTCAAATGTTGTTGGAATTATTAAAGGGTGATTGTCTTTATAGTTTAGTAAAGTGTAAGTGACAGGGCCTCCATCAAACATATGGGACGTTTTCTCAGGTGCTCGAGGCCGACGGTGGCTCCGCCAGCGGTGGCACTTTGATCCTGGTGAGTGACGGGGCGGAAACCACAACGCCATACATTAGTACGGTGACGCCGACTTTAGTCCAGAAGTCAGTTACCGTCCACACGATTCTGATCAGCGACGCAGCAGAAACAAAACTGGTAAAGTTAGCGACGGACACTGGCGGGAAGTCTTTTTTCGACGCCGGCTCGATCGATACGACTGATCTGTTGAGTGCGTTCAGATCGACTGTTACCGAGGACGACTCTGGCACACCAGGGGCCGCTCCAGTCGAGGTGGGTTGTCGTCAGTATCGCCGTCTGTCGGATTGTATCTAGACATTTGGTCTCGATTAAACAGTTTTATACGATAGCACCCGACACTTCCGGGGGCAAATCGTCATGACACTTCCGAGTTGGTGTTAGATGAATCAAGTGCCTTTGACGTAGATACGGTATTGTTTGTATGCATTTCAAGAGGAACGTCTTTTATGTTTTATTTACATAATGTTTTCATCTGTAGTTTCGCCAGTGTAGATTAAATATCAGAAAGTGATCGTTCTCACAGAGGACTATACATGAATAAACAGCTTATCCACTGATCGTAACTAATATATAGTATATCGTTACGGTTATTTCCAGATTCTGCTGGAGTCACTTTGGATCGCTTCAAACGAGGAAGTGAAGAAGTTCGTTCCCATCGACTCGAGCGTCGGCCGCGATACAGAGTTCACGTTCACATACACCGGAACTACTTTCACTTTAGATGTCGAAGTCATTTCGCCAAGTGGAGTCAACTACACAGCTGATGGTCCGAATGGACACGACACCAAAGCCACAAAACAGATTACAATAGCTATTAGAAATGAAACTGAGGTGAACCAATAACTCAGAATCACATTAGTTGCTTCGTGGTGCGGTGATCACGAGCGATGTCTATAATCATGTCTCGCTTCAAACAGCTTTACGTTTTTATACCTACTCAACTAAGCTAATTTGTTTACTTTGTAATTTCCAGTAAAATATATGTGTAAATATATCACTCCTGTGTTGCACATCCTCATCGATAATGTTTTGTATCTGACTATTGTGTTCATTGTTAAATATCACTCTAGTTGAAGACGCCGTTCGTCTGATCCGTGTCCTAGGTTGGCAATTGGACTGTTGTCCTGAGGAATCCGACAACAATACGCGTCCACACTCAGCTCCTCGTCACATCCAAGGCTCGGTCAGACGATAGTTATCCGATCAGACTGAGGGTGCACCTAAGCAACCAGAAAGTAGATTTTCAAGGTAAGTATCGACGTTGTTGTTTTCAACATCTGTTATGTAGAGAGATAACTAATTGCCCCGTATGCACGCACATTGAGATACAAGGATACGATCAAGACTTATCTAAATACTACGACATTGACCCTCTGGCAAAGACATATCCTCCTGGCGTGCTAGTCCTAATGGCGGTTCAGGTTTGGATATCGAAGCATTCCTGACAAGATAAACCAGGTATTCGAGGCGTCTTGCACGCATGTACACGCACATGCACATATATACACTCTCTCTTTCTCTCTCCCTCCTTCATCCCTCCCTCCATCCATCCCTCCATCCCTCCTTCACTCCGTCTCTCCCTCACACACTCTCTGTCTCCCTCTTGCTCTCTCTCCACCCCTCCAGTTTTTTTTAATTAGCGCCGTTTCAATACATATCTCGCTGAAGGTATTTGTGAATATATGAAGGCTTGCTTCATTTTAATATTCCGAAATTCAAAGATATACGCAGCAGCGTCACACAATTAATGCAGCGGTGGTGTTGACTAACATAACAATAAATAATATCAAACAAGTAAAACGTAAAGGTCAGTTCTTATATAGCGCAGTATCCAGTCCTCTGGACTGTTCAAAGCGCTTTACACTTTACTCCCTGGCAGACCTGTTCAATCGAACACCATCTCGACCTATCTAGGAAGCATTCAGCCAAGTTGCAATTAATGCGCGAAGACTGTTCGTACACAAATATCCACCACTATCTATAGCCAGGTACTCATTCATACAGCTGAGTGAACTGAAGCAATGTAGAGTAAACGAACTTGACCAAGGTTCGACACCGCCGCACAGGATTCGAACCCGCGTTCTCTCAGTTGAGAGTCTATAAAATATAATATTATTATATGTTATTACAAACTGACCAATCAACGTGATGGAATTCTGCTTTTAGACCGATCGACCCTGAAGATGATTGTGCGAGTTGAACTAAAGAAAGGTTATGAACCGGTAACTGGTGCAAAAGTTGAAGTTCAAGTTGGTTCGTCGCCATGGAAACTGATGAAAGATGACGGATTGGGTAGGCCCACTTCTTCGCTTTAAGGTGTAACTCCGTAGAAATACACATAAGATGGCAAGTATGTAATTCGATATATCTGAGGACACTATTATATGCTATCAGATGCAGGTTAATTGAATTAACAACCTACTTTGATACTTATCTGAATCAACACATTTGTTAGTTAGCATAACTCGACGGCTTATTTATATCATAAACATCTTTTGTTACACATAATGACATACGCCTTCCATCTTTTCTCCCTATATGATGTAGTGTTTCCTAGTAGAGCTCAGTTAGCAATGGTCACACATACTCTCATCGCAATGGTCACACATACTCTCATTGCAATGGTCACACATACTCTCATCGCAATGGTCACACATACTCTCATCGCAATGGTCACACATACTCTCATCGCAATGGTCACACATACTCTCATCGCAATGGTCACACATACTCTCATCGCCTTTATACGTGTGTCACAACTGGTTCAATATTTATTTCGCAATCTTTTTTTAACCAAGCGTACCGTAGTTAGTATCTTAGGGCATCCATCCTTCGATGTGCGTGTGCACGAGTTAGCGTGTTTAATGGAGTTCTGTTTATGCAGACGATGCACGACGAATGCTCTCACAACTAACCATGATAAGTGGATTCTTCCTAGGCGTTGACGTTACCAAAGACGACGGGTTCTACTCGGTAGCCTTGCTGAAGTTCTCAGGCAACGGCAAGTTCCCGCTGAAAGTTCGGGCAACTTCCAAAGACGGAGACAAGACGCAGTTGTTTGGTAGCGGAGACAGCTTCAGCTATTATCCGCCTAACGGAGGTAAATGGATCGAATACGTAGCTAAGGACAATTATTTGCACATCAGTGGATAGACAGTATTTGTTGAACCATCAGGTTAATTGAGCCACCCATGTTTCGAGGAAACTGCAGCAGCCAGCGTAAGTCGGCACCATCTTGTGTTTGAACATGTCATTAGTGCGTGATTGGCATACGCATGAGTTGAGTGGTATCCGTCGACCCTAGTGTTATGTCATAATCATCTGTTACACGCGTTTCTAAATAAAGTCACTATTGATGTTATTGAACGCGCACAAGTAAGCACGGTCGCTGCTTCTGCCAACTTGTTTTATTATTTGCAAAATACAAAAACTATTTTATTTTGATGTGTTCGTAAACAAGCTGGTCTGCTGGCGAAGCATGTACCTGTTGTTTTACTGTATTGTTAGGTTGTTTGACTGACTTATTAAATTACAGTAACGTGATTTGAATTAACATAGATAATACATAGTATTCATAATGGATTAGAAGAAATGGAGACGAACTAACTAGGTCTCACACTCTTAAAAATTTTCTTCCCGTCACGCAGTTTTGCAAATGAGCCCAGCGACAGCAGATCTACCTCTTGCGCGTAGTTTATTGGTAACTCGGAATAGAAACTACGTCCCACGCTGTTGTTTCTGAGCAAGTATTTCTGTTGTGACATTCGTGGATGTCTGTTAAAACGAAATCAGAAAACAATTATTTATCTTTCAGAAACACAAAACACATTCGTGTAAAAAGCTATACAGCATTGTACAATGTCTCGTTGCAGAAATCACTTCCCCTGCACATACGTAGCAAAACATGTATATAAAGCCACGCCATCAATATTGCAGAATCACACGGCGCATTTACTTTTTAAAGTGTAGCGATAATAATTATTCGTGTGTGTTCGCATCACTAGATGCCGATTCCGGACCGACGAATGATGCTGTGGGACAGTTTCAACGTACCAAAGCCGCTGGACTCCTCCAAATCGTCAACTTGTCGCCGAACACAGACCTGTACGCCCTCTACCCCTTCCCGCCACCCGAAGTGAGAGATCTCCGAGTGAGTGCCATGTCTCACGACAACGAAACCGTGACGCTGCAGTGGACGGCCGTCGGCGACTACGAAGATGAAGAGACAGGTGAGGACGATGAACAACAAGGAAGTGTGTGCGTGTGTGCGTGTGTGCGTGTGTGCGTGTGTGCGTGTGTGCGTGTGTGCGTGTGTGCGTGTGTGCGTGTGTGCGTGTGTGCGTGTGTGCGTGTGTGCGTGTGTGCGTGTGTGCGTGTGTGCGTGTGTGCGTGTGTGCGTGTGTGCGTGTTTGCGTGTGTGCGTGTGTGCGTGTGTGCGTGTGTGCGTGTGTGCGTGTGTGCGTGTGTGCGTGTGTGCGTGTGTGCGTGTGTGCGTGCGCGCATGTGTGTATATATGTGTGTGTGTATATGTGCATTTGTATGTGGTGTGTATGTGTGTATATGTGTGTGTGTATGAGTATGTATTTGTGTGTGTGCGTGAGTGTGTATGTGTGTATCTGTGTGTGTGTGTGAGTGTATGTGTGTATGTACGTGCGTTTGTATGCGTGTGTGTATGTATGTGTGTATATGTGCGTATATGTGTGCGTGCGTGTGTGCATGCATGTGTGCGTGTACGCGTGTGTGGTGTTATTAGGGTGTGTGTATATGTGTGTGAATGTTTCAGTGTGTGTGTGGGCGTGTGTGTGTGTTTGCGTGCGCTTGCGCGTGCGTGTGTGTGCGTGTGTGTTGTGCATGTTTGTGTGCATGCTTGTGTGCGTGCCTGCTTGTGTGCGTCCGTGAGTGTGTGCGTGCGTGTGAGTATATGTGTGTTATGCGTGTGTGCGTGCTTGTGTGAGTGCGTGTGTGTGTACGTGCGTGCGCGTGTGTGTATATATATGTGTATATGTGTGTGCGTGCATGGTGTGATTGGCGTGTGTATATGTGTGTCAATGTTTCAGTGTGTGTGCCCGTGCACTTGCGCGTGCGTGCGTGTATGTCGCCTGCGTTTACACATTTTTGTTCTGGATAGACACTTTGTGAGCCATTGCAGTAAGATTGTTTATTTATTGGTTTTCTGTTGTATTCTTGCTTCGTTTTACCGACAGCTACTTCTTACGACATCCGCTTCAGTACCGACTTCAAAGAGTTACTCAACTCCTTCGAGAATGCCTTTCCACTTGACGACAATGACATCAAAAAAGGAAACTTGACCTCTCCACTGCCCAGCTCTGAAACTGAAACGTTCGTGATTCGTGTGCGACCTGAATATAAGAAATCTACACTGTTCCTCGCTTTGAAGGTGACCCACAGTAGAGGTCGTATCAGCGACGTCTCCAACATCGTATCCGCGGCCATAATGTTTACGTCTCTAGAAGAGCTAACAACCGCCGTGCCAACTGCAGAACCAGTGGAAACTACAGTAGCGCCAGACAACGGCTGTCGTAGTGGCACCGTCACGACTGCGTTGTTGATGGGGATTGCTTGCGGAGTTGTTTTCCTTGTTTAAACAATGACTCTTGCATTGTGTCTGTCTGCAAATTTTACCACCGCAGGGGATTGGACATCATCACAATAACGCCACGTAGATGAGACAGCATGATGGGCCGTGATCTACAACTGAGCTTAAAAGTTGGTGATCAGAACGACATTCAACATTATAAAGTTGGTGATCCCACGCAAAAGGCAGTGGTCTACATGTTACCACAACGAATACGAAAGATTTGCAATGTCAGTTTTTGAAGTACTAATTTTGGTATTTGCTGAAAACATCCCTGTCATGCCTATCAGCATTGTATAAGAAAGTGTGCAGGCCAACTAAAAAGTTGACGATCCTGAACAATCGGATCGGCAACAATTTCATACACTGATGAAGCCTATGTTGTTAAAACTCGGTGTTCTTACAATGTTTGTTTACACTATTTCATAGATGTTGTTTAAACTCGGTGTTCTTGTAATGGTTTCTTTTTCTTTTTAAAATGGTGTTCTAATATGGTGTTCAGACACGGTTTCGTACACGATGTTCTATCTCGATGTTTTAACATGGTTTTCTTACCCGGTTTATCTCCAAGTTGTTTTAACACAGTTTCTTACTCTGTGTTCGTAGAAAGTGTTCCTACATGGTTTCTAACACTATGTTCTGTTGTGGTGTTCTGTCACAGTTTCGTACACGAGTGTTCTAATGCGATTCCGTACACTGTTCTAACAACGTTGCTCAAACAGATTACGAACACGCTTTCTTTTGCGGTGTTCTAGTTTTCAAAAAACGGTTTCTTCCTCGGTGTTTACTCCGTGTTCTAACGCGGTTTCTTACACTGTGTTCTAACATGGTTTCCTACACTGTGTTTTACAATGTGTTCTAACACAGATTAAGTGTTCTAACACTATGTTCGAAAGACTTAGTTACACAGTATTCTAACTCGGTTTCTCACACGAATGTTCCAACGCGATGCTCTAAAAATATTTTTCTTACACTGTATTTTACACTACATTATTCTAACACTGTGTTCCAAATTTCACGTTCTAATACTGTTTCTCATAAACTGTTCTAACAGTGTGTCTTAACACGGTGTCTTACACAGTGTTAACACGTATTCATACGCTGTGTTGTAACACTGTGTTGTATCACGGTATTCTCGCAAAGTTTCCCACATACGAATGTATAATTGTTCCTCGAAAGCATAGTTAAATGTATTAACTAAGATTTATACATGGTACTGAATATCCACTCGTTATGTCTTTTTTCAAAACAAGTCGTGATCTCCTCATATCGTTTGTATGATATTATGGAGGTGCTTTGTTGCATCAATGACAGATATCCGAGTTATGTTGCAAGCTAAGATGTAAAAGAAATATCAGCGTCACGCGGCACTTGGTGTGAACGTACATCGAACGTGCATGTCTAATTAAGTTTAAGCTATTGTTATCATATCTATTCACTCTGTATTTCGAAAATGTATCGTAAGTATACTTTAGGATGTATACTTAGGATATATATAATTATTATATATCTTGCTGCTCGTAGTAATCTGTATCGCTGTTAGTCTCAATTGGATTAGATTGTAGTCTCAATATTATTCAAGATGGGTCATGTTTAAATAATCACTTATTCGCTTTGAATTCATCACTTTGGCAAGTTGCTTGTTGATTGTTGCGGAAGGTGTTATTTCTTGCACGCAGACGCAGTAGATAAAAACCGCACTGTGTGACACTGGAACTTTTGTGAAAATAAAGGAATCACTTTTGAAGTCCGTGTTTCTTTTGAAGGTTGCGCAGAAAAATGCTCATCAGAAGACTCAGAGAACTGTCCATTATATGAATGGTAGTGTCTGGCGTCAGTTAGGAGTGACCAATTTCACAAAAGTAACAACTGACAGGGGTTGTCCATATAGTCTATCACGCTTAGGGTGTAGGGGGTCTCCGGGTCCGCGTTACGTAACGAATACAAAACTGAAAACGTGTTCGCTCGTTTAGCTGCCTATGTCAGACTGATAGCAATGATTGGTAGGACTGTTGCAGTCACAAGTGTATTTATGTCTATGTCTTGAGCTTATAATTAAACAAATTCTCCCAAAGGCTTCAGTGTATATGTAATAATTACGTGATGTGCCGCCTTCTACCGCGCCAGTACCGACATAGACAAGGCGCAGGTAAAGTCAGAACAAAGGTTCTGGCAGCAGCTTAGGAAGCGCCTGTATGGGGTATTCTATTTCCGTGTATAAACGTAGGTTAGAAGGAACTCGAATTTTACATCTTCTGGCATTAACAGGTTAGAAGGAACTCGAATTTAAATATATCTTCAGAAAGACACAGACAAAAAGAGATGAATGGGACTGCCAACATTTCGAAACCGCTGTAGGCCTAACATTTCAACATGATGTGTGGAATCTAGAAAGATACAAAATTCCATTTCACAATTTTGTGACTTAATACCATCTTTGCCGTAGCTGGTCACGTATTGTATCGAGACCTATTTCAGAAAACACAATGGCAGTTATTAAGAGTTGTCTACGTACGTGTTTTTATGTCATTCTTTTCCAGACGGCCTACCCGAGAAATCTACCTGAGAAAACTGATTAGCTCCATGGGTCATTACTTTCGTATCCTTTCAATTTCTTTACATTATTTTGTTATCTTGCAGCCCTGGAATTGAGTCAATGATGACTATGCGAAGTAGTGGTAATGTAACAAATGCAACCGACATTGTTTTCTAACGCCACAGTACATGACATGAAATTGTCGACACAGGTACAGTTAGCCGAATCCGAATATATTCTCGTGCAAAAAGGAGGCCTACTCGGCTTCCACAATGACGCCGAAGTCGGGCTGATTGGCTTCAAGTGCACCCGCCAGACGGCGTACTATACTCGAAGCGGAGATGACGTCAACATCGGGGGAGTCGTCAACTTTGAAAAAGTCAATTTTCCGTACATGTTTGCCGTGGCGGCTTTGTTTAAACCAGGTTGGTGTTTAATTGATTTAGTAATATGATTTGGCTAAAATATATACAATTTAGGTATCATTGCTGCAGTTTTCAGGCGCACACACCAATGCATGCGGGCACGCGGACACATGCATACATCCATGCACACATGTATACGCACGCGCGCAGGCAGACAGGCAGGCAGACAGACAGACAGGCAAGCACGCACGCACGCACGCACGCACGCACGCACGCACGCACGCACGCACGCACGCACGAATATACACGCGGGCATACACACATATGCGCGCGCAGGCGTGATCTTGAATCGCGCGATTGCCTTCAAACATCTGGTGTCATAACGACTTGCTTACTGGGTTATTACCAAGTTACACTGAAATCGCAACATAATTAAATGTATTCTTTGAGAATTGTAATCTCTTTGAAATGTACGCAATTATTAGGTAATCCTGTTAATATGATTATTTCATGTAATTCTATGCTTTTATTTAATTACATGTAATTCTATGCTTTTATTTAATTATAATTATGTTTTATTAATCACTAATGACCCTGACAATATATCGAAACAATAATTCTGCGTACGCGGAGTTTCTACTTCGGGCCCACCTTCACGATCCGTATAAGGCATGCTCATGAATATTCGGGACTGTCCGTCAGACTTCGATTAGCTAAGCCGAGTTACTAGTTGCAAGAAATACGTCATCAACATGTGTGTATATGGATTAGCCACCGCCATGCGAATGAGTCCTGACAGATAAAATTATCAAAATGAAACGTGGACCAGCTGCTGTTTATGTCAAAGACTTAGCAAAGAAAAGAAGGAAATTATATGGAATAAACGGAGAATGAACATAGCGACAGTTCACGACAGACGGATTGATTTAAATGAAAAAACACCACCTCTCCATGCACGAAGCCGCTGATGGCGACGCCGACGGCGATGTCATATTGAATGATTGGCATTGTTTTTGTTGGAATATAAAAACTACGGTACTATCATGTTCCTTTTTCACCAGGTATATCTGGCTTTTTGACATTTTGAAGTGAAGCTTTAATGAAACATGAAACGTTTAGATAACAGAAACTTGCTGAAGCCGAGAAACATTCAACAATGAAACCATTTTGTTTGCACCGTAAATCCAGCTGCTATTTCCGTAAGCTATATAAATACATTATGCATCACTGAAGTAATTTACGGTATTTAAAATAGGATAGGTGGTTACTTATGTACTTTCCTATCTACATAAGGTTTAATTTTAGTTTGAAAAATGTAGATCAATAAAAATGATATTATCTTCAACAAAATAGTAAAATATATTGCATCATTATAAAAATTTGTTTTATTTTGTACTGGGGGTGCAATAATTATTTGTTCTGCCCATCATTTAGAGTAAAATATATTGAATTTTTTTCTATCGAACTCTCGTTTCGATAACAAATAAAATGGCCATTGTATGGTGGAAATAAAGTTATAAAATTACAAAACTTTAAAATTAACACATATTTTAAAACACTGTTTTCAGTCATTGTCACAAAATCGAGTGTAAGTATTAATAAATTACAAAATTGGCGGTACTCGATTTGACATAGCAAGTTATAGGTTCAGGTGCACTAGGATTCGGAGTGAACGAGAGACATAACGTAACATCAGATATGTATGTACGAGAAGCCAACTGGCGTTCCCATTTAATACAACAACATAAACATATTCGGTTCAGTGATAGTTGGCAAACCGTTACTCTGCTATGACATTATATTTATAACACCATACATTGTACTCGACGAGTATGCATCCAAATACGAATTTACATGGGAGACAATTTAAACAGCTGGTCACTTACATGAAGACAGGTATACACCGTTGTAAAGTCTATGAACTGTAACCAATGTCTCGTGATGTGCGAATGGCAACGTTCGCCTCGGTCGCGTTCGGCGAGATGTCAGACGAAAGTCGCTCGGCGTTCGGCGAACGAATTCACGTAAACGAAATCAGGCGACTCGAGCGATAAAGTAGACGGTAGATTTGCCTTGTCGATCCCACGCGAAACACCAAGCAACAACACGGAAACGATGTCACGACGTCTGCGATGTCGAGAAGATCTGTCACGGAGTCCGTGTTACGACAGATGAGCTATAGTCCGGTGGAATGGTTATGCCTAGTTGATCGTCGCTAGCAGACGAAACGGTGGTGGCCTCGCATTCGAAGATCACGTCAAAACGGAATTGCAGACGGTTATCGCTCAATGTTCTTCAACACGTGAGAAGTGCAGCGTCTCGCAACTAATCATACAGAGTGACAGAGGTAAAGTGTTCGGCAGAGGAAAAGAAAACGGGTCAGTGGGGATAGATCAACAGGTAGTCAGACTGTAGAGAACGAGGAGAGACGCGACAGCGATACAGGTGATGAAGAGGTAGATACCACAGAAGCAGTTGGTAAGACTGTGAGACAGAAGACTGATGGAAGAAGACAGTGTTCAGCAAAAAACAGAAAACATGACAGGCGTGAAGGTGACAGGGGAGAAAGTGACCGTAGTGAAGGAGGTAGCCGGGGAAAAGGGACGGGAGAGGAGAGAAGAAAATTTGATGGGAGGAAAGATGAAGGGACGAAAGGAAGTGAGAGTAAATGTACTACAAGAGAAGATGACAGGAGGAAATGGGACAAGAGAAAACGCGACAGGAAAGAAGGGAATGGAAGAGAATGTGACAGGAGAGAAGACGGCAAGAGGAAAAGACAACAACCAGACATATGCAAACCGGAGGAGCTACTCCAAGGCAGTTATTGAGGGGGCAAGGAGAAAAGAGAGAGTGTTTATGGGCGATTCAATTATGAGAAAAACAGACAAGACTATATGTGAGGGGAAGGACGTTGTTGTATGTCTACCGGGGGGCTAGAATAGAGCATGTCACCGAAAGGGTAGAGAAGGTATTGGGGCATGGCAAGGGAGGGTCTATACTAGTACACGTGGGAACAAACAATGCAGACAAGGAGGGAACAACTGGGATAGTTCAGAAGTACAGACATCTAGTGAGGAAGCTAAAGAAGACAAGAGTGGAACAGGTTATTCTCTCAGGAATTTTGCCAGTAATGGGAGGAAGGGGGACAAGATACAGAAAGAGGATGGCGATCAACGCATTAGTTGAGCAGATATATGAGGAAGAGGGCGTGGGATTCATAGATTTATGGGGGTACTTTGTTGGGAGAGAAGATATGTACATGAGAGATGGCCTCCATCTAAGTGGAAAGGGGGCAGCAGTGTTCTCAGAGAATCTGCTGCGATCTGCGACAGTGGGACAGGTTGCATCTATTTAAACTAAATTCGCAGGGGGGACTCACAGAGAAGCATGAAACTGGAGGCATACATAAAGACAGCACAAATAATTCAGCAAAGAACAGTCTGGAAAACTGTTCTGAAGCTGGGTATAAATGTATTTGTTTAAATGCAAGGAGTATAGTAAACAAAAGAAATGAACTAAACATTATGGTAGAAGATACTGACCCTCACATAATAGGTATAACCGAATCATGGGCAACCACCGATATATCAGATGCCGAATTGGGACTGACAGGATATGTAATGTTTAGGAAAAATAGAATAGGAAGAAGGGGAGGTGGAGTTATTTTATATATTAAAGAATCTATTCAGGCTTATGAAATAAAATTAGACAGAGAAGCAGATTTAACAAGATTTAACAAGATTGCCACCCAGAGAATTAACTCTAGGTAGCAGGTGGACAAGGAAGCCCTTGGCTTATCGAGAGTCCGACCTTTTTATCTATGTGTATCCCGCCCGTCTGAGGTATGTGTCGATTTTATTTTTAAACATATTCACGCTACTAGCACCCACACAATCAGCAGGTAATCTGTTCCATTCATTTACAGTCCTTTGTGAAAATGAAAACTTTCTTATATCCAATCTACTCTGCTCCTTTGCTAATGCAAGATCATGTCCTCTAGTCCTTCTATCTTTCATAACTGAGAAAAACATATTTCTATCAATATTTTCATAACCCTTCAATATTTTAAACACTTCTATCTGATCTCCTCTCAATCTCCTGGTCTCTAGTGTTGTTAAACCGCATTTTTTTAGGCGTATTTCATAACTAAGATCCCTCAGATTTGGTATCATTTTACTTGCTCTCCTCTGCACTCTTTCTAGCATATCTATGTCCTTCCTGCGATATGGCCTCCACGCTTGAATACAATATTCTAAATGAGGCCTAACTATTGTTTTGTACAGCGGTATTATTAGCTCTTTTTCCTTATACGTTATGTTTCGCCTAATTAATCCAAGGATTTGATTTCCCTTTGAAGCTGCAATTCCGCACTGCTCTGAAATCTTCATATCAGCACTAACGGTTAACCCTAAGCCTTTTTCTTTTACAGTAGTACTTAGTACAGTACCCCCCATTGTATATTCTACCTCTTCGTTCCCATATCCTATGTGGAGGCATTTACATTTCCCAAAATTGAACATCATTTGCCACTTTTCAGACCATTTGATCAACCTGTCAAGATCATCTTGTAAATGCTGTCTATCTCCATCACTTTTAATCCTTCTAAACACTTTTGTATCATCCGCAAATTTCAACACCTTGCTTGTTATTTCATCATCCAAATCGTTGATGTATATTAAGAATAATATAGGACCTAATACTGATCCCTGTGGTACCCCACTCAATACCGATTTCCAGTTTGAAGCCTCCCCATCAACTACTACACGTTGTCTTCTGTCAATCAGCCATTGTTCTATCCAGTTTATTATACCATTTCCTATGCCATGGGCCTTTAGTTTAAGCAGTAATCTTTGATGTGGTACTTTGTCAAAAGCTTTTTGAAAATCTAAGTAGACGATATCTACTTGTTATCCCTCGTCTACCCACTTAGTGATGTCTTCCAAAAAACATAACATATTTGTTAAGCATGACCTCGCTTTAAAAAAACCATGTTGAGATGGGTTTATCAAGTTTTGTTTAACAAGAAAATCCACCATGTGATCTTTAATTAGTCTTTCTAATAATTTACAAATCACTGATGTTAAACTCACTGGTCTATAGTTCTCTGACTTGTTTCTCGAACCTTTTTTGAATAACGGTATAATGTTTGCTTCTTTCCATTCTAAAGGAACCACTCCCTCTTCTAATGACAAGTTGAAAACTGTTGCAAGTGGTATGCTAATTTGTTCTACAATTTCCAATAGTAGTTTGGGTGGAATACCATCCACTCCAGGTGATTTATTATCCTTCATAGCCCTTATTTTCTTAGCTACCATTTCCGGGGTTACAATTAATTGTCCTAAATAGTCTGAATCTGCCCCCTTGAACTTAGTCTCTGGTATTGGCAGTGAACTAATATCTTCCCTGGTAAACACTGAACTAAAGTACTCATTCAGGTCTTCTGCCATTATGAATCCCTCTGATATTATATTTCCAGCACTATCTTCTAGAGGACCGACCTTATCTTGAACTTTCTGTTTGCTTCGAACATACGCATAAAAACTCTTGCTGTCATGTTTTATATTACTAGCTAATTGTTGTTCATAGCTTCTCTTTGAATTTCTAATTTCAGCTGTAGCTTGGTTAAGTGCTTCTTTATAATTGTTGTAGTCTTCATCATTTCCAGTACATCTATATGACTTCCACATCATTTGTTTATACTTAATTTTTCTAATGGCTTCTTTCGATAAGTGTTTCTTTTTGGACCGTTTTCCTTGTTTTTTGAAGGGTACAAATTGATCGATTATGCACTTAATTTCACTCTTTAATATATTCCAGCATTCTGTTGCCGTCTTATTTTTCAGTGTCTTATTCCAGTCTATCTTTGCTAAATATTTCCTCATGTCCTTATACCTTCCTTTGTGGAAATTTCTCCTATACTGCTTTTTGCTATTCCTTTCTGATTTTACTTTGATGGTAAAATGTATCTGGTTGTGATCGCTACTCCCCAGTGGCTCACATATCTTGACATTGTCAGCTAATTCATTATGTGAGGACAAAACTATGTCTAACACATTCTCACCCCTGGTTGGTTCTAGCACATGTTGAAAAAGGAATGTATCTTGAACTAAAACTAAAAACTTGTGGTCCTCTCTCCCCATACTCTGTAGAGATTTCCATTGTATATGCCCATGGTTAAAATCCCCCATAATAATACAGTCCCGTTTGCTTACTTCCCTTATAGCGTTTTGTATTTTTTCATTCTCTTCTATGCTTATTTTTGGACTTCGATAAACTAACCCAACTGTTAACGTTGAGTTTCCTGTAACTATGTTACACCAAACAGCTTCTTCGCAATCTGCTTCTCTTTCTAATTTTATTTCATAAGCCTGAATAGATTCTTTAATATATAAAATAACTCCACCTCCCTTTCTTCCTATTCTATCTTTTCTAAACATTACATATCCTGTCAGTCCCAATTCAGCATCTGATATATCGGTGGTGGTCCAGGATTCGGTTATACCTATTATATGAGGGTCAATATCTTCTACCATAATGTTTAGTTAATTTCTTTTGTTTACTATACTCCTTGCATTTAAACAAACACATTTATATCCAGCTTCAGAAGAGTTTTCCAGACTGTTATTTGTTGATTTATTTGTGCTGTCTTTATCTATGCCTCCATTTTCAGGCTTTTCTGTGAGTCCCCCCTGCGAATCTAGTTTAAATAGATGCAACCTGTCCCACTGTCAGCAGATTGCAGCAGATTCTCTGAGAAAACTGCTGCCCCCTTTCCACTAAGATGGAGGCCATCTCTCATGTACATATCTTCCCTCCCAACAAAGTATCCCCATAAATCTGTGAATCCCACCCCCTCTTCTTCACACATCTGCTCAGCTAGTGCATTGATCGCCATCATCTTGCAGTTTCTATACGTTGCCCCCCTTCCTCCCATTACTGGCAAAATTCCTGACAAAATAACCTGCTCGACTCTCGTCTTCTTTAGCTTCCTCACTAACTGTCTATACTTCTGTACTATCGCAGTTGTTCCCTCCCTGTCTGCATTATTTGTTCCTACATGTACCAGTATAGACCCCTCCTTGCCATGTCCCAATACCTTCTCTACCCTGTCAGTTACATGTTCAATCCTAGCCCCCGGTAAACAAACAACGATGTCCTTCCCCTCGCTCAGTGTCTTGTCCGTCTTTTTCATAATGGAGTCACCCATAAACACCCTCTCTTTCCTCATTGCCCCCTCAATCACTGCCTTAGAATAGCTCCTTCTTCGGTTCGCATCTGTCTGGTTGTTGTCTTCCCCCCCCCGCCGTCTTCTCTCCTGTCACATTCTCTTCCGATCCATTCTTTCCTGTCGCTTTTTCTCTTGTCACCTTTCCTCCTGTCAGCGTCCCTTTTATCGACTTCTCTTCTACCACATTTGCTCTCACTTCCCTTCGTCCCTTCTTCTTTCGTCCCGTCTCATTTTCCTCTCTCCTCACCAGCACCAGCGCATACCTCAGCGACAATACGTAAACAAAACCACTGTTCTAAAGCCTGATTAAATTCTATACAAACCACTTTGTGACAGTCATCATTGGTGTATTTTGCACAAGAATATCCCCAAAACATTTGGAATGTTGTGGAACATTTATATTTTATGAATTTTATAAATTATTGTAAAAGCAACTTTGTCGACACTTTTTTATACACTACTCCCAGTATAATTCACTTAAAAAAATTGGAAGAATATGCTGTAGAACACAATCCAACCATGATGAGCATAAGCAAGCATACATTGTATTAAGTACTCCTACTTTGTAACATAATGACATGATGATGTGCATTTGGATGCACAAATCGATCGATTGCACAAATCCATTTGAAACGTAGTGTCGTTAGTGATGTACATATTCCCAGCAGAAGGCACACTAAACTAATGTGACAGAATAAAGTCAGACATCTTCTTTACTTCTGTGTCAGTTAACATATTGTTCTATTAATAGCACTGCTATGCATGTTGATACACAAAGCTATCAGATGCACACATCCATTTGAAACTCGAAGTGAGGTACAACTTCCCAGTAGATGTCGCACAGAACAGAATGGGGCCAGAACAAAGTCAGACATCATCTTATGTCAGGTGACCCATTGTCTAATTAATGGCACTGTTAAGTAGAGCTCTTCAATTTCCTCTTTCCATCGGCTCAGCTATTTCCAAAGTTCCTGCAAATAAACAAAGTTGAATTTAGGAAACTGAGCCTAAATATGAGTTATCTAATTCAACACCGTGCACATTAATTCAGTTTAGATATTGGATAATGGGACTTATCACCAAGTGTACAGCTGTCTAAATGGAAAAGTAATACAAGAGAACCTTGTTATACTGATTCAGTCAGACTAAAATCCCAATCCATTACTTTGGGCAACTTTTAATTTGCTTCTACATAATTACCTGTATGCATTGGTCATATACAGTGCATTCCAGATAACTGGGACTCACGTAAGTGAATTTCCGGTAAGTTAAGTAAATCTTTTCCTCGGTCCAGGGCAAAGGTCCCAATAGGGGAACCTTCTGACAACTTTCTAGTTATCAGAAATTCCACTTATCAGTATTGTCATGGGTCCCTGGAAGTTCGCCCTTATCCAGAGTGCACTGTATATTTTCCTTTATTCTTGCTCTAATAATTAATGTTGTATATAATTATACATATGGGCCATTCTCAAGCAAGTACTACTATTATCAAATATGCTATTCACATGAAGCAGCGCAACTTGATCTGATCTATTATTATATTTTTTAAATATATTCATGGATAAAAACTGATGTATACTAGAATGCAGATCTGCTGGTGTCCACAATTCGTGCATCGCGAAATTCGGTGGCAACATGGTATTGTGTACTTTTTAACAAACCTAAAACGTTTACATTGAATGATGACATGCCAGCCAGATTTACTAACAATCGTAGTTGTAGCATTAAAAACAGTCTGTGAACGTACGAATCTCACATTTTTATGTTTCGGTTCAAATAAGTGGGGAAACGGGGACTTTTCCAAAAAGGCTGACTGGAATTTGGAAAGGCAAGACCTGTAGACACACATACCCAAATCCCAGATTTAGGCAACAAAATTACATCCACGACCAGGTTAATCCTCTTGCTATGGTTGCATATACTTACATTTTAGTGTGCATTTTCGTTCACTGCATGTGAAATACCGGACAATGCAGTTTTACTAACTAGAAAGGCGAGACCCTTGCCTAAGACTATGTTAATTACTGTAGTAGAGGCACGACAGACTCAGTGACAGTCCCAGCGGCAGCTCACACCGACTGCAGCCATCCGCGTCGGCGGACGTTATAATTCTATTTAATCGAAACGTTACTCGGCTGACTGCATTGGGAAGCAGGATAAATAAACGATGCATACGCTTCCTACACTTATAAAAATAGCTGTCAATATGTCTACAAATTGCTTATTTACTATGCCATTGCTTGAATCAACTCATCTCGAAATCAGACATGTTAGCTGTGTGTGTGACGTCAACGGTCTGTGTATGTTTCTCTGCGTGTGCATGAATATTAATTATACTCGGGCTGCAGAATTAAACATCCACGTGGCAACAAGCTCAAAATGATTCGCGTAAACACAACTGTTTATCGTTTTTTTGCGCAAATAACAACCAAATTATGCATAAACATGCAAACCATAAGTAGCAGATATAGTACTTATGGGAAATGAATACGTTTTGATCCGGTACACCTCGAATGTATATTAGCTTATGAAGAATCCCTTTAACAGCAAAAACAACGACTACGCCAACAGCTTCATCATCATCAACCACAACACTAACATTTTCCAGATCTATACTCAATATGTTAGACACGAGCTGGCGATGGATCGTGTGTTTGTCTGGTATGAATCGTTTGACACACATGTGTATGGTCTGTGTTCCAGGAAATTTCTCGGTGCCCCGAAATGAGGTATGTGAACATTATTATACCTAATAATATACGGTATATGTATTTGTACATAATGAAACTCGGTTCTTGAGTAATAACGCGAGCAGCGTTTGATTACGCAAACGAGAACTGCTAAAGATATTGCTTATTTCATGTAGAATAGTTAGTTATAATTCACGGTGCCGATTGGGAAAATAAACAAGAAGACTTTGATGGTGATGATGGTGGGGGTGATGATGATTATGATTATGATGAAAGTTGTTGTGGCGGTATGACAATGGAAATGGTGAAAGTGACGACGACTAACAATTAAATATTCAACGACGACGACAACAACAACTATACTGTTGGTGATGATGTTGGCGACAACAAAGTTGCTATTATTAATATGCATCATTAATATCACCATAGTAACCAGTCATAAAATGAAGCAGTCGATGTAGCTATCCTTGGCATGGGGCACGTTTTGAGATACTCTCAACACGTTGCTATTTTCTCCAAGTAACGCCCACACCGGACACCAAGCCTATCGTCTCGACGGCACGATCAGGTAATCACCGACAAACACACTGATTATCGCTCATGCTTTAATCAAATGCATTGCGTAAGCAGAACGTCGAAATATACTGGCATATAACAACATTGCAACATGAAAATCGGGCCATTATCTTCACATATTTTGACGCTGACACACCGGAATAAGAATGTTTTTAATATATAGTGAACCAGCGCCACAGTTTGCTGTAAATCGTAGTTTAAAAATTATGACCTTTACTCTTGACATATATATGATAATCTATTCTGGTCCATATTGCCCATGTGTGGTCATGCTTGATTACATTTGCTAGGAAAACTCGCGAAATAAACAACGTATTTATACTATAGCCTCCTCGGACACAAGTTTACGAATCCAAACGTTGTGTGTCAAGGCTCTAACCTTAGTTTTTTACTTTTCAACAAACATCATACAACAAGCACCACACAATCTTTTGTTACGAGCAGTCAGGAATGTCATACAATTTCATAAAACTTTTTGTTGACGAGACGGTAATCTCGCATAAAACACACACAACTTGCGCTGAAACAAGGAACGACACTGAAATTCAGGTAGACTTACCGGAATACGTTCGATCCTCACGAGGACAGTACAGACGTTTAACGTTTGGTTGGATCGCTAGCGGCAACTTGCGTCACGCGTGAGCGAGCAGAGAACCGGTTCTTGGCGACGAGTATCTTTGTCTGCTTTGGCACAGAAGGCGCGTAAAGACCGCTATCACAGCGAGCGAGTGAGATCGTGGGCGGGTCGGCGCACAAAAAAGAAAGTGTAGCATTTTTGCTATTTAGTTTTAGTTCTAGTTAATTAGGAAGGACAGGCCAATGTATAGGTCGGATGTTGTCCAAATGTTTGTATTATGCAATAACTGCTGTACGACTGCAGGTGCGTTCAGTAGAGCGTGGCAACTTTTAGTTAGCGTTACGGATGATTCTACTATATTTTGAAGGGGTGTCACATGATGTATAAATTAGCCTGATCTATTATAACGAATCAGGTAATTTTATGTGAGTAGGGTCGATTCTTTGTGGCTTGTTGAGAGCGCCAGGTGCCTCGGATTGTGAGATGTAACCGTGCAATGTATAATGTAGGGGACTTGTAGTAGATGAATACATGGTCGAGTGCTGTTAGTTTAGTTTAGGGTTAGCATAGTCCAGAGTTAGTTTAGTTTAGGGTTAGCTTAGTTCAGGGTTAGCTTAGGTTAGGGTCATAGGCTAATAGTTGTTCTTTTATTTTCGTTAACCATTTATTATCTTTTGTTGATTACTCATGACATTGTAATAAATTCGATTGTATTATCACCCTTCCTCGTCGTCTTGATTGCGGTTGCTATCCCATTCACGTGCGTTGACCTTATTGTAAATAACCTAACTAGACCGAGCCAACTAGTTACGGCAACCTCGGCGATCTGTGACATACTTGGGGGCTCTTCCGCTGGATTCTGGCGACGGGAAAATATCATGTGGGTAGCACGTGTGATAGCAAAGAGGACTGTGCCTAGGGAACCGGTTGTGCTCTAATGTACTGTAATAGAGTACCGGCATTTTCCGTGGCTAGAGACAAAACCTGCATCTATTCCCATGGCTGTAGTGTAGGTTAATTCACATGCCCCTTGTCGTTTCTGCCCGGATATTATTCCCAGTCCCACATTTGTCTTCATAAACGTAGTGTGTTCGTTAACATTTTAAATCGATAGAATTGTTTATTACAGCAGTCAGGGACCATGAAATAATCGTCAATTGAGGTAAGTGGAAACCTTATTATTTCATTGGCACGTGGAAGTAGGATTACTTGTTGTATTTGCCGAGTTGTCATTGGGCAGATTTAAGTCCCAGCTGATTACCGTGTGTTGTACAGCCATTATGCAACACACATTAATTTTAATCTATAGAGTAGGTCAACGTCTCGCCTCAGGTGCCACTGGCGCCGATCGCTATGTCTTATTACACTGGCGGAATGTCAATGCTCGTAAGCAGTGTGGTTGTCTATTGTGTATGGTCTACATAATTATGTGGTAATTGCTAATAAGTTATCATTTTTGTGATCAAACAAAAAATGCAGGCAGCAATCCATTTAATTTGCACACGCACGTTAGTACGTGCGCCACACACACACGGTCGCACACTCACATACACGCACGCACGCACGCACGCACCCAGGCACCCACACACGCACGCACGCACGAACGTCGTCATGATCACGCAAAGTCACACACACACAGACGTCCGCACGCACACACACCCGCTCACACGCATACATACATACCCCACACATATACGCTCACGCACACTCACACGCACACGCACACACGCGCACACGCGCACACGCGCACACGCGCACACGCGCACACGCACACACGCACGCACGAATTGCTAATAAGTTATCATTTTTGTGATCAAACAAAAAATGCAGGGTGCCACAGCAACCCACTTCATTTGCACATGCACGTTAGTACGTGCGCCACACACACACGCTCGCACACTCATATACACGCGCGCACGCACGCACGCACGCCCGAACGCCTTAATGATCACGCAAAGTCACACACGCACATACGTCCGTACGCACACACCCCCGCTCACACGCATACAAACATACCCCACATATACACACGCACACACACACGCGCTACGTGCACACGCGCTACGTGCACACGCGCACACGCGCACACGCGCACACGCGCACACGCACACACGCACACACGCACACACGCACACACGCACACACGCACACACGCACACACGCACACACGCACACACGCACACACGCACACACGCACACACGCACACACGCACACACGCGCACAGATCGCTCGTTTACTCGCCATTGACCCGCAGACAGAGTCGATCGTTTGCGCTATCGTACCCAAAGACAAACTACACACGAAGACGATAGACGCTTTCCCCAGTGCCTTCGTGTGCAACACGCACAACTTCAAGAAACCGGGTAAACATTGGATAGTGCTGTACCTGGATGGAAATGGACACGGCGAATACTTCTGTTCGTACGGCCTGCCACCGCAACACGTCTAAAAGACGTCAATTCTAAAAGACTGCAGAGTCCTCTGTCTAATGTTTGCGGACAATATTGTGTAGCTTATCTCATGGTTCGCTGTCACGGCTTTTCGATGAAGTCTTTTGTGAATAGTTTCGGCACTGATTTGGTGAGAAACGATTGCCGTGTGTTTGATTGGCTTAAACAATTCAGATAAAGTACACTGTAGTACTCTGTTTCGACACTCATTCGTATGTATTTGATGTTTACTTTCGGTACCGATCATATATACACTGTATATATATATATATATATACACACACACACACACACACACACACACACACACACACACACACACACACACACACACACACACACACACACACACACACACACACACACACACACACACACACACACACACACACACATACACACACACAAACACACACACACACACACACACACACACACACATATATATATATATATATATATATCTTTGTTTGTGAGTAGTATGACTTTTGGTTTCGAGTTGTTTAGGTATTGATCGGCACCGTGTTTCATTGAAAACAAGGTACCATCATGATCATTGATCGAGCCAATGGCATGGTGGTCAGACACCTGTAAGCTCTGACCGCTGGCGAGGTGTTATGTCACCCATAAGTCGTATCATGCATGCACGAACCAATGGTGTGGTCGTAATGATCCGTAAGTTCACGACTGCTGGCGAGGTTGTAAAAACCCGCAAGTCGTAATCATTACTCGCTTGTATCTTTAGTTAATAAAATACGTGTGCACTCGTATACTACCGTGTTGTGTTCGGTTTTTTTCATACGCGCATGCACGCGATAACCCCAAAAATAGATGACCCTTACACATACATGCATGCAATAGCACACAAAAAGACATGCATGTATGCACTAAAATAAGAGATAATCATTAGCCGTCCACCGCCCTCCCTCCCTTACACGCATGCACGCATGCACGCATGCACGCATGCACGCATGCACGCACGCACTAATAGAAGGGCCAAAACTAGTCGCTAGGGAAATGGGCGATAATTAAGGGATATGACCTCATCGGATTAAATAGGCCAATAGTCTCCAGGGGGCGCTCCTAATCGGAAGTGAATCAGCATCTTAGGTCCCTCATTTTCATGTACCCTCATTTGCTCTTCGATATGGACCCCTTAACTACTATCGGATCTTGACATTGTAAGACGTGGGGGTTGCTATTGGAATTTTTCGCGGCGACGTTCATAATTTCAGAACGTCACATTCAAAAGGTATACAGAGCAGGCCACTCTATCTAGCGAAGGCATCCCGCGACTAAATCCAAAGGTCTAAGGGGGGGGGCAAATGTCCCAGGCCCTTCTGGATCTGCTCATGACCTGTGTAAATGGTGGTAACGTGTCGACACATCTGCGATGTCACTGACCCGAAGAATTAAAAATTCGGCCAGTGGGAGGTTAATTTTGGAAATGAAAAAAGAGCGTGACTGACTACTATTATCCATGTTATCGTGCCAGTCATGCCGGTCAGATGTCTTATCGGTCATCAACCATGTTCGCTTTTGATCGTCAGAGAAGGCTCGAAGAAAGGCGAATATTTGTCGACCGTGAATGGCACACAAGTATGCATTGCTTGCTCAACACGTCGAGCTGCGTGTGTGCGTGCGTGCGTGCGTGTGTGCGTATGTGCGTGTGTGCGTATGTGCGCGTGTGCGCGTGTGCGCGTGTGCGCGTGTGCGCGTGTGCGCGTGTGTGCGTGTGCGTGTGAGTGTGCGTGAGCGTATATGTGTGGGGTATGTATGTATGCGTGTGAGCGGGTGTGTGTGCGTGCGGACGTCTGTGTGTGTGTGACTTTGCGTGATCATGACGACGTTCGTGCGTGCGTGCGTGTGTGGGTGCCTGGGTGCGTGCGTGCGTGCGTGCGTGTATGTGAGTGTGCGGCCGTGTGTGTGTGGCGCACGTACTAACGTGCGTGTGCAAATTAAATGGATTGCTACCTGCATTTTTTGTTTGATCAAAAAAATGATAACTTATTAGCAATTACCACATAATTATGTAGACCATACACAATAGACAACCACACTGCTTAAGGGCATTGACATTCCGCCAGTGTAATAAGACATAGCGATCGGCGCCAGTGGCACCTGAGGCGAGACGTTGACCTACTCTATAGATTAAAATTAATGTGTGTTGCATAATGGCTGTACAACACACGGTAATCAGCTGGGACTTAAATCTGCCCAATGACAACTCGGCAAATACAACAAGTAATCCTACTTCCACGTGCCAATTAAATAATAAGGTTTCCACTTACCTCAATTGGCGATTATTTCTTGGTCCCTGACTGCTGTAATAAATAATTCTATCGATTTAAAATCTTAACGAACACACTACGTTTATGAAGAAAAATGTGAGACTGGGAATAATATCCGGGCCGAAACGACAAGGGGCATGTGAATTACCCTACACTACAGCCATGGGAATAGATGCAGGTTTTGTCTCTAGCCACGGAAAATGCCGGTACTCTATTACAGTACATTAGAGCACAACCGGTTCCCTAGGCACAGTCCTCGTTGCTATCACACGTGCTACCCACATGATATTTTCCCGTCGCCGGAATCCCGCGGAAGAGCCCCCAAGTATGTCACAGACCGCCGAGGTTGCCGTAACTAGTTGGCTTGGTCTAGTTAGGTTATTTACAATAAGGTCAGCGCACGTGAATGGGATAGCAACCGCAATCAAGACGACGAGGAAGGGTGATACAATCGAATTTATTACAATGTCATGAGTAATCAACAAAAGATAACAATTGGTTAACGAAAATAAAAGAACAACTATTAGCCTATGACCCTAACCTAAGCTAACCCTGAACTAAGCTAACCCTAAACTAAACTAACTCTGGACTATGCTAACCCTAAACTAAACTAACAGCACTCGACCATGTATTCATCTATATATTGCACGGTTGTATCTCACAAACCGAGGCACCTGGCGCTCTCAACAAGTCACAAAGAATCGACCCTACTCACATAAAAGTACCTGATTCGTTATAATAGATCAGGCTAATTTATACATCATGTGACACCCCTTCAAAATATAGTAGAATCATCCGTAACGCTAACTAAAAGTTGCCACGCTCTACTGAGCGCACCTGTAGTCGCACAGCAGTTATTGCATAATACAAACTTTTGGACAACATCCGACCTATACATTGGCCTGTCCTTCCTAATTAACTAGAACTAAAACTAAAAGTAGCCGGAAATAAGATTCTAATAATCTAAATAGCAAAAATGCTACACTTTCTTTTTTGTGCGCCGACTCGCCCACGATCTCCCTCGCTCATTGTGATAACGGTCTTTACGCGCCTTCTGTGCCAAAGCCGACAAAGATACTCGTCGCCAAGAACCGGTTCTCTGCTCGCTCACGCGTGACGGAAGTTGCCGCTAGCGATCCAACCAAACGTTAAACGTCTGTACTGTCCTCGTGAGGATCGAACGTATTCCGGTAAGTCTAGCTGAATTTCAGTGTCGTTCCTTGTTTCAGTGCAAGTTTTGTGTGTTTTATGCGAGATTACCGTCTCGTCAACAATAAGGCATATACATTGGCCTGTCCTACCTATTTAACCAGAACTAAAATTAAAAGTAGCCGGAAATAAGATTCTAATAATCTAAATAGCAAAAATGCTACACTTTCTTTTTGTAAGCCGACCCGCCCGCGATCTCCGCTCGCTCGCTGTGATAGCGGTCTTCACGCGCCTTCTGTGCCAAAGCCGACAAAGATACTCGTAAATAACTGAGATTAGAGCCTTGACACACAGCGTTTGGATTCGTAAACTTGTGTCCGAGGAGGCTATAGTATAAATACGTTGTTTATTTCG
Organism: Escarpia spicata; assembly: GCA_963995525.1. Classification (NCBI taxonomy): domain Eukaryota; kingdom Metazoa; phylum Annelida; class Polychaeta; order Sabellida; family Siboglinidae; genus Escarpia; species Escarpia spicata. The sequence goes on from OZ023217.1 coordinate 15,476,283, forward strand.
CGAGTTTTCCTAGCAAATTTAATCAAGCATGACCACACATGGGCAATTTGGACCAGAATAGATTATCATATATGTCAAGAGTAAAGGTCATAATCTTTAAACTACGATTTACAGCAAACTGTGGCGCTGGTTCACTATATGTTAAAAACATTCTTATTCCGGTGTGTCAGCGTCAATATATGTGAAGATAATGGCCCGATTTTCATGTTGCAATGTTGTTATATGCCAGTATATTTCGACGTTCTGCTTACGCAATGCATTTGATTAAAGCATGAGCGATAATCAGTGTGTTTGTCGGTGATTACCTGATCGTGCCGTCGATACGGTAGGCTTGGTGTCCGGTGTGGGCGTTGCCTGGAGGAGATAGCAACGTGTTGAGAGTATCTCAAAACGTGCCCCATGCCAAGGATAGCTACATCGACTGCTTCATTTTATGACTGGTTACTATGGTGATATTAATGATGCATATTAATAATAGCAACTTTGTTGTCGCCATCATCATCACCAACAGTATAGTTGTTGTTGTCGTCGTCGTTGTATATATAATTGTTAGTCGTCGTCACTTTCACCATTTCCATTGTCATACCGCCACAACAACTTTCATCTTAATCATAATCATCATCATCCCCACCATCATCACCATCAAAGTCTTTTTATTTATTTTCCCAATCGGCACCGTGAATTATAACTAACTATTCTACATTAAATAAGCAATATCTTTAGCATTTCTCGTTTGCGTAATCAAACGCTGCTCGCGTTATTACTCAAGAACCGAGTTTCATTATGTACAAATACATGACACACAACGTTTGGATTCGTAAACTTGTATCCGAGGAGGCTATAGAAATAAATACGTTGTTTGTTTCGTGAGTTTTCCTAGCAAATTTAATCAAGCGTGACCACACATGGGCAATTTGGACCAGAATAAATTATCATATATATGTCAAGAGTAAAGGTCATAATCGTTAAACTACGAGTTATAGCAAACTGTGGCGCTGGTTCACTATATATTAACAAAATACTTATTCCGGTGTGTCAGCGTCAAAATCATTGGGAATTGTTTTGTTGTTATGTGTTTCTACGCGTCTGGTTTATTTTAAGACACAGTCCGGACGATGGCGCGGTGATTATCTTCACGGCATTCGGCTTTTAGGGTCGCTGGTGTCACGACCGGGCTGAGGTTGATAAGATATTGAACATAGGCCCTATTTATGTATCTCACTCAATATACCGTCTATCGCAGACGCTAGAGTGTTTTCTACGTGGAAAATCTCAACGCATTTATGCAGCAGACCCTGTATATTTATGAAGGAAAATAACTGAGTTATTTTACTTGCACAGTCTATGATATTCCCTACGAAGTATTGGGAGAGGAATATTGCGAGCATGCAGTCGTTCGTTATCATCATCGTCATCGTGATAATGACCATAATCACCAACATCATTATCATCATTATAATCACCATCACCATAGTCACCATAACGATCTTAATACTCATCTTCCTATTTGTTGTCACGTTCCATCTTGCCGTCTTCCCTTGGCCCTTCTGGTTCATAACGTTTCGTTTGGCCCAAACAAATAAAAATAACTGGATATAAATTCGCGTTAATCAGTGCAAGATTGTACATATTGTCATCCTCGACAACGAGGAGACTGCCGATGACGATTCAGTAATTACCAACAATGTTATGTGTGTAATTGTTTCCATCTCTTTTTTAATGTATCGACTATGTGTATTTAAATTACATGAAGCGTTTTTTCTTCTGTACATTTTAAAAGCAGTTTAAAACAATCGTACTTATGTGCATTTGTATTCTTCCTCGGTTGTTGTAACGCATTATGTCTGTACAGCTGCGTGACATCAGTTGGGCCTGACGTCAACAATAGGAGCTCAAGTGAATGGCGTATTTTCGTTTGCTTTGCTTTCTTGTTTTTCGATTAGCCTAGTTTTTCATTACAATACATCTCTTGTGTCACAAACCTAGATATATTGCTTTTTAGTTGGCACATAACTACAGGCGTTAGTGTCCATTTGCTCATATGAAAAAAATACATTGTGAAGAGCTATTAACAATGACTGCTTGTTCCACCTACTGTTGAAAACGAAAGTCAAACTATTGAGTGTTAACCAGATGTAGCAAGGTTTTTTTTTTATAAAGTATGTCATATAAAACCCAAATCCGTTGGATTATCGACAGTCCCCAAACTGTTTTTTTTTAAATCGCAGGTTGTCTGCATCAAAACATACTTACTCTACTTCGCGTCGACACAATTAGTATGTAACTAACGTCATTCATGTAGTGTCCGCATTAAAAAGATATACATTCTGCGCTGTTCTTCTTGTAAGGCTAGCATCCTCGCGAGCCATGGGACGCTGCTGATTATATTCGTCTTAAGATCCCCTGGGGTATAAGATATACCTTTGTGGAATTACGGAAGTCCAGTTGAGTCAGTTATCCAATCATCTTGTTGCTATTCAAATTAGGCCGATTTGGTTTGGGCCAATCGTGGCTGATGTTACATGTAATGTTCGGGATGTAGCCAATTTTAATAACGTCTTTGGCACATGAGAATGATCGGACTAATAATTATTGGGATTTAATTAAATTGCCCTTTAAATGTGGGCTGGACGTGTGCATGGTTTCCGTCGGCAATGTCGCGACCGGCGAAGAAAATATCTCGTACGAGTAGGCCTACAACTCATTCATCGTACTTCCATACATTGCGTTGTATGCTAGTGCCCCTCTTGAGCCACCCACCCACCCTCCCCCCGACACCAGGCAACCACCAACAGCGGCTAGATTTCCATTGCATCAGCTGTTTAATCATTACACCCCCGCTAGAGCAGCCACCCGCCCAACGCGACAAGCGATAGGGTTTTCAGGACATTGTACCCTCTGAAAAGAACTCTTGGTGGTCGAAAACCACGATCCAGGTGATGTCGTTCATGCGATGCGTGCGGTCTGGCTGCTTGTGGCACAGTAAATGTGGCTACGTTACGATAAAAGGCTTTGTTCGATACGGTTTGCATGTCCATGCATCCATATAGTTTAATACATTTGATGTCTTGTGTGGAAGGTAGGAGGCGGATTAAGTAGTGCCCCCTGTAGTGTGGCCACCCCTCTTATACGGCCATATACCCTTGCAGAAGGTGTGGTCACTCAATCGGCGGACAACTGTATGAGTCAGGGGCACTGTAGTAAACAACCACACCCCCACATTCTGTTCTGGTATCAATTTCAATCACACAGCAACACACCACGCGTCTATTTAACTGTTCATCACACACACACACACACACACACACACACACACACACACACACACACACACACACACACACACACACACACACACACACACACACACACACACACACACACACACACACACACACACACACACACACACACACACACACACACACACACACACACACACACACACACACACACACACACACACACACACACACACACACACACACACACACACACACACACACACACACACACACACACACACACACACACACACACACACACACGCACGCACACACACACACACTCAAGCGTACACACACACACACACACACACACACACACACACACACACACACACACACACACACACACACACACACACACACACACACACACACACACACACACACACACACACACACACACACACACACACACACACACACACACACACACACACACACACACACACACACACACACACACACTCAAGCGTACACACACACACACACACACACACACACACACACACACACACACACACACACACACACACACACACACACACACACACACACACACACACACGCCCCTATAAGTTCGCGATGTAGGTCAAGGAATTGAGTCATATACCCCCTGCCATGAAGCATATGAGCCGCGGCATTTGTCATGACCCGACCCCATTCAACGTTGCATTTGGCCTTTGTCTTCCAATCCAGAATTTCGCCGGAAGTCACGCCAGGTGTCGCGCGACAGATAGTCGAACTGTGCGTAATTATCCCGCCCCTTATGGATCCACACCCTACCTCCGCCACCGCAGTCGAGTCTGCTTTTGTAAGCAACTTTAATCGTGACCGAATTAAATGAATGGACGATGTTGTAGCATTAACCAATTCCTGTTACAACAGGGCACTCGTCCTGTGGTTGGTGTGACCCTTTTTGGGGTGTGTATTGTGGTGGGTGGGGTGCGGTGGCCTGTGCTCCGGAAGGGCTACGGAGAAAACCAGGGTTCAAGTTCATTTGAAGTAGTTTCAAAACTTGGGCAACTTCTTTCTTCCCATTTTGCTTGTATCTTTCGACGGAAGAGATACGAAAAATCGTTGGTCCCTTTTAACTGGTATCTATGCCAGAGGAAGTATGTGATCCCACCCTGGGGACCCCACACAGGGAATACAGAACACGACAGCAATATCTCAAGTCATCGACTCCTTTCTTCAATCGTTCTTAAATCAGATTAAAGTACTCTTATCAACACTTTCATAGCCATTCAATATCTTTGAAAACAACTTTATTTAATCTCCTCTTAATCTCATACTCTACAGAATGGCGAAACCGCATTCTTTTTTATTCACAATATGCAGGCGTTGTACAGTTCGCAATGAGTCTGCAATTCTATAGAAATGTCCTACCCGTGTTTACGTTTTACTTGCGTGTTTTAAATGCGATCTCCCTGATTACTTTGAATTCTAACGCATCATTATTAAAATGCAATAGCGTAGCTCTTGCCTTATATAGAGATAATAATCGTGATATTCGAGCAGGAATAGTCGTCAGGCTGTTGCGATAACGCCCCTGTTTGGCAAATTGCCAACCGAATCTTTTGAGATTCGTGGGTACGTGAATCAAATGGGCAGTTGCTATACAAGCCGTATAAAGTATCTGCCTCATTTTTACTAAGATTAAAGTTATGATAACCGTTCGTAGATAGTCGATGGGTTTGATAAAAGGCATTCGTGCACTCCCCCGATGTTAAACACACAAGTGCAGTAAGGTAAAACGACCTTTGTGGTAATGATATACTATCAAGAAAACGTAAAATATAGCTTTTAGGAAAGAGTAAGATCCATCAATTCACGTGTTTAAAGCCGCTTCCTCAACTCTAGTTTCCGCTCGTCTCATTTCCAGTTCATTTTATGAAAAGGCAAACCTGTATATTAGCCACTAAAACATGTCAGATTGATTACATAACTTTTTGAATGTAGTTTTGGTCAAATCATTAAACAAACTATATACTTTCACTTTCACCTCGATGGCGGTTACGAAAGAGGCTGCGCCGTGCGAGGGATTATTATATCGACCAGGAGACCAGAATTAACAGATAGCAATCTGCGGTCAACGTACGTCGAAGGAATGAATTCTATGGCGGCGGCTCTGGTTAGTCCGGCACCAACACAGCACATAAACATGTAAACTACAGGTGTTGATCTATTCACTTAGAGCACGCAAGCTTTGTCGTTCTGTAGCGCAGCCTGAAGCGGTTAGCGACATACTTACAGGTCTTGTTTTGAAGCTTCTACCCAATAAACTCGACCTGTATGCGAGAATTTGTAGTGTCTATCAACATGAACATGCCCTCGCCCCGACAACCTTTCACAAAGAATCACGTGCGATAAACAAAGTTATGTACGCTGGGTATATCATGTTATCGTGCTCCCCTTTGTCCAAGTGAATTAAGTCTGGTGAATTGGCCTCGATACTGAAGCTTGATTCTTTTCCAACCTCACACCATTGTTGTTCCCGTCTCCTTCTCCTCCCACCTCTGTCTCTCCTTCTCCACTCCCCTCACAATCCCGTCAAATCTCTCTTCACACGGTCCTCCCTTCTCAGTCGTGGTGTTTCTCTTCATTTTTACCATGCACTCTGAGGACTTTCGTTCTCTTCAATTTCCGTTCGCTTCCATTCGTTCCACGCGACCTGGCACTGTTATTAGACCGGTACCCCTCTAACTGTCTCTTGAAATTGTCTTCCGACCAACCCCCCTCAGCTCTGCCATTGTGTATTTATGCGGAACGCGGTGGCGCAGCGTTTAGAGTGTCGGACATTCAGTCGAGTGATTCCAGTTTCGAATCCTCTTCCCGCCGTGTCGATCATTGGACAAGTTCGTTTACTCCACATTGCTCCAGTTCACTCAGCTGTAGGAATTAGTTCCTGGCAATAGACAGCGGTGGATAGTTTGGTACGAATATTTTTATTAATAGTAACAGCGTGGCTGAAGTGTTCCCAGAGAAGTCGAGATGGTGTTCGATCAAAAAGATCTGCCAGAGAGTAAAGTGTAAAGCATTTTGAGCAGTTCTTGGGACTGGACACTGCGCTATATTGAACATACCTTTTTCATTCCTCCATGTCTAATCTGTTCTCTCCCGCAATGCTTCTGGTCACGTTTTTGTTGTAATTTCCTATCAATCAAACATTATTTTGATGAACTCCTCTAAACCTATTTATTAAAATCGACTAACCATAGATCAGTGTTTCAACTATGCGATTCGCCCTGTTGTGTTGGTAGAGTGACGAAATTAAATTATCGCAACCCACGTGTCACGACCATCGCGTACTGCGTAAATCACGTAGCTTAAAGATGGTTCTACTACTGAGTATAGCGACAGGCTAATGAGATTACGGGAACATCTTTCAACAATTTGTTTACCACCCGCCCAAATATTTATGGACATGACATTGCAGTTGTGAATTCAATTGTTGTGAATTCAAAACATGTGGAGAAAAACATCTGGTTTGTCACGTGGTTGTCTTGGAAGTGGCGGCCATTTTGTGTCAATGCTTTCATAGCACCTATTCGTCAGCATAAATTTCATATTGATAACATGCAATATACTAACTATAAATTAATTAGTGGTGTTTCTCAAAAGAAACCCAAGGAACACCAGGATGTCCTTTCGAAGATTACATTAAATTATCATCCCAGGATATCGTTCTCGGTGGCTGAACGTTGCGAGTATGACCGTTCGGGTTGCGCTATTCTTCTCCATAACACGGCGCAATATACCGCTGGTGACACAGAAGTCATCATTTTAGAGGCAGAGGACCGACGCTCAAGTGTGGACGATTCCACTACAGATAACAAGTTAGTCTTCGTGGTTGAATGGAATGAGCACAAGGCGTAGACAGAATTATCAGTACGGTCCACTTGAGATCTAACAGTACGGCGGTTATTTACAGGGATTCGTATTCGCTGCGGAAGTACGAATTACAAAATTATAGCATTCTCCGCACAAAATCCATGGCAACACACCATGATATAAACGGAATAGAATAATAAATTAAATTAGTCAAACAAATGCCTATACGGTATAAAATATTATTATGTATTTTTCATACTCTGCAAAGTTATAAGTAAAGGCACCAACTCATAGAACCACATACACCGTGCGAGGAGTAAGCATTTGCGTACATAGTCCGAGAACTATGAGAACGCACATTATCATTTATACAATACAGACACACAATTCATACTCGTCAAATTGAAATTGGCATAACAGTTAGTGGTATCAGTCTGACATTCACAGCTAGACGAGCTAACATGCTTTCGTTTTAACCGTTACGTAACGCTTGCTTAAAGACTCCCACCTGAACATACGGTTTCGTTATGCTGCCCAGGAGACGTCATCCCCTTAAAGTTGCATCCTCGTTTAAACGACCATTTTATCGTTATTAGTTTAAGAAAGTATATGTACAACACGAAAATATTTATTTAATTGAACACACTTGTACCAATTTGGCATTTAATGTGTTATTCGATAAGCTATGCATTTGTAAAATATCAGTCGCTATGTATGCGAAACAATGTACGCATGACACGTGGATATCAATGTTCGTCTTTTGCGCCGTTTTATTTTAAAATTGCATAGTATGTGAGATAAGTTTATAAGTAATTGATGAAAGTTATATTCAGTGTATGAGGCTTGTCGATTAACTGGAAATTTGTTTTTAAAAGATGGACGATCTCGTAATGCAACTTTAAGCGTGACGTACTTTGTGTGTGGCCCTTAGGCCTTTACAAACAGTTCCGAACAATGCCTCTGATTTCAGAATAGCAAAGACATTTCTTAGCTGCGTCCTGTTGAGCTATTTCGGCATACGATGTCAAACACTGTCATCGTCGCGGTGGTGGCAGTACTCTTCGCTGCTGATGCGGGAGCTAGCATCCGACTGATTGACAATGGGTACGAAGGAATCGTGGTCGCCATTTCAGATGCGCTGCCGGCATCTGAAACAACGATTGACCGAATCAAGGTGGGCATAAAATATGTTGCATATCAACCGGAGAGATATCTAGTCGGCATTTTTCTTTTATGATTAATTCACGTACGTTAACATAGTTAAGATGATTTCTTGTTACTTTATTTGCAATGTTCACTATTTTCATTTGTCACAGCTCAAACGTTTCATTGGTAACCGTAATACTGTAAATGTTATATGACGTAGCATAATCTGATGATTATGCTGAAGAAATATACACTGTGGTGAAGTTCTGGCCGTTGAATGACCTGTACGATTGATTAGGTTGATAGTTGAGTAGCTGAGTGCAAACATACAAAACTACTGGTCTTCGACATTCCCACGCGGTTTTTTGTATGACGTACAAAGGTTATATTATATTATAATGTATATATATATATAGTATATATATATATATATATATATATATATATATATATATATACACATGTATATATATATATATGTATGTATGCGTGCGTGTGTGTGTGTGTGTGTGTGTGTGTGTGTGAGAGAGTGTGTGTGTGCGCTCGCGCCTGCGTAAGTGTGAGGGCTAGCGGACGTAGTCCTATCAGTCAGCTTGACCTTCCATTCAAAATAAATGGTTGCCGGCTCCGTTTTGGACAATGTGGAGCGCGTTTATGTAGTTTAGCCTTCAACTCTCTGATTGTATCCGTCACACTTTTTGATGAACCACCACAACACTACATGCATAATTGAATCGCGATTCCTGTTTTCAGAATCACTTGAATTCATGGATGGGTAGCGTTCTTAGTGGATACTAGTTAGTTTTGCTTTTTCTCAAAAATATTTGAAATGAAAAGAGCGAAAAATCAAATTGTGGAGGCAAGAGAATGCATTGTTTTAATACATACAATAATTGTTTTCAGCAATTCTTCACCGACGGCTCTCAACACCTCTTCAAGGCTACCCACAACCGAGTCTACTTCCGGAACATCACTATCCTCGTTCCGAAGGTAGCGTATTCAACATTTAACACACACACTAAGTAAATGATTGTACTGTGATAGCTTCTTTAGTGTCGATCCAAAACAAAAATGCTTAAACGGAGGCGGCAAATATCACACGTACACACACACACGCAAGCACACACGCACACGCACGCACACAAACAAACAAACAATCAAACAATACACGTACAAACACGCACACAAATAAATACATACACACACATGTACATACATGCACACACACGCGCGCGCGCGCACGCGTACACTTACATGCACGCGCACGCACATGCACATGACACGCACACACATAACACACGCTCACGCACACACACACACACACACACAATACATGCACACCCACAGCACATATACGCACATACACACTCACGCGCACGCGCACGCGCACACGCACACACGCACACACGCACACACGCACACACGCACACACGCACACACGCACACACGCACACACGCACACACGCACACACGCACACGCGGACTTGCACATGCACGCACACGCGCACGGGTATACCCACACGCACGCGCACGCACATGCACACACGCACGCTTACACCTACACGCACAAGCACGCGTGCGCACGCGATCACGCACACGCGCCTGCACACGCACACGCATTCACCCATACGCACACACACACGCACACAGGCACAGGCACAGGCACACGCACACACGCACGACCGCACGCACGCACACACACACACACACATGCACACAAACACACACACAGACACCTCATCTGTATTCGCTACTATGATGTGGATTAGAACCCGTAAATTGTTGGATTTTCATGTTAAACCAACAGCACTGGGAAAATACTGAGAAATACAAAGCGGCGGCAACAGAGACATTTGCATCAGCCAAGATTCGTATAGATGGTGCGGGAAATGGTGTCATGTCGACGTACAGTTACGGCAAATGTGGGGAAGAAGGTCAATATTTCCTAATCCCGACGATTTACGTGACGGCTAATCTGAAGACACTGGCCAGCGTACAATCCCGCTATGGACCAGCAGGTAATGCAGGTTTCTGGTTGGGATCAACTCGCCCAACAACAGATATAATGCATATAGTATTAGCTTTACGGCGATATAAGACAATGACAAATTCCGTGGTTACAACTTCAGGTATACTTCTCTTTGGTGTTGAACTCTCGAAACTCGAAACTCCAAATGCCACTGCCCCCCGTATAACATTTGAAAAAACTAAACATCTACTAACTACCGCAGTGGGTCCGCTAGCACGGGTACCATATATATATATATATATATATATATATGTGTGTGTGTGTGTGTGTGTGTGTGTATGTGTGTGTGTGTGTGTGTGTGTATGAGTGCGTGCGTGCGTGCGTGCGTGCGTGCGTGCGTGTGTGGGTGTGTAAAACGTTTATTAATTAAACACGTGGACCATGAGACCACCTCTGTGTAGGCACAGTGGGATTTGTATGGTTTTCAACCCTCTTTTAGAAACTCGGGTCGCCGTAGAAGGCAACAAATTGGCTTGTTTTATAACGTTATTGAAACTTAAGGATTTACATTACTGTAGGACGAACTATCGTCCACGAATGGGGTCATCTTCGCTGGGGACTCAGGGACGAATATCCTGTAACAAAGCGCGACTACGCGCGTTTCTACCACGGCAGAGGCGGCAAGATAGAAGCCGTGAAGTGCGGGAAACATTTGAAAGGTACATCTATTGACCTCAAGACAAGGAAGCATTGCGAACTCAATCGGAACACCGGACTACCGACAGACACCTGCTACTTCCGGGCGAATAGAACACACCCAGGTGTGACGGCGTCCCTGATGAATGTCCACTGGATCCCACAAGTAAGTATTGGAAGCTCACTTGAATAACGTTTATAGAAGCTTACTACGGTCAGTCAATGTTTGTAGGTCGGTCGGTCGGTCGGTCGGTCGGTCATTCGGTCGGTCGGTCGGTCGGTCGGTCGGTCGGTCGGTCGGTCGGTCGGTCGGTCGGTCGGTCGGTCGGTCGGTCGGTCGGTCGGTCGGTCGGTCGGTCGGTCGGTCGGTCGGTCGGTCTGGTCGGTCGATTGGTCGGCCGAGATGATAAATTCTGCACCACTGCGGCACCTGATCGTGTAGTGATACTGGACCGAACCTCGTCCCTGTGTACCCTTTTAGGTATTTACCTTTTGCGACAATGACGAAAACAATCTCGCCACGCTACACAACGACGAAGCACCGAGTCGCCACAACGACCTCTGTAGACACAGGAGCTGCTGGGAGGTGATGCGTGACCACGAGGACTTCCGAAGAGGTATGTAGAAGAACACGCGAAATAAACTAGAACTATGCTATTGACAGCAAAGTCGAAAATAAAGTATAGTTTTCTTATAATTAAGATCCGTTGGTATCCGTTACCTAACATTTCAAAGAAGAATATAGGCTGAGGCCATATAGGCTGACGGCAAAACTCCGAATTACGTTGCGAAAAGTTTCGTTTTCCACGGCGTCAGTCGGTGCAGCAAATTCATAATCACACTGTATGTATACCTGTCAACTTTTTTGAAATCCGGGATAGATTCATCAGCGGTTCAGCACGTTACCCGTGTCACGCTGTCGTCGCGCTGTCTCGGATCTTGACATCTGAAGACGGAAAGTTGCTGCAGGAGATTTTTCGCCGGAAATTCCGCGGTGCAGCGCGTCTCAGCACATCTCCCGAGGTGTCGCGCTGTCTGTAAGACGTGAGTGTGTGCTGTTGAAGATTTTCAGCGAAAATCCGGGAGATTTGTCTGTATTCCGGGAGACCGGGAAACACACGCAAAATCCGGGAGACTCCCTGATTTTCCGGAAAGCTAGCTATACTAATGGTCGTCATTTAATATCGCCCCATTAATAATGTGACATTTAAAACATTACATTTTAATAGCAGTAAGCAATCAATAACTGTTGCGGATCCGATAATAATTACCTCCCGTTCGTTGTATGGTTGTCCATGAGGGAATAAGCGCTAAAACATATGCGGTTGTGTGGTAAGTACTAGTTTTGAAGAAAAAAAATGTGCCCTTTAGGAACAATTTTTTTTACGAAACATGAAATTCGTTAATCAACGGATTGATCTTTTTTCATCAATGGGGTTTTGAAACGGGAAATTAGTAGCCTCAGACGATAGTTTGACGGACATTGTTGCGTTGTCGTGTAATTCTTTGTTGAAAATTTCCCCGAGTCGAGTAAACGCCAAGAAAGAGTACTATTTTACAGAGGATTTTCCACCAGGAACGCGCTGAGCGCCGACGTTCGAGTCGGTCGGTACGTGCTGGTAGGTTCTGGTAGAAGTCAGAGCTAGTCGCGGAAGTAATTAACGTGTAGCCTCAACTTTTAACTCCACCGAACCCCTCATATCGGCTTTAGTCGGTTGGTGTGCGTTTAGCATATATAAGTATTTTCACGGCGACAATACAATTAGCTATTTCAGAAGCTGATATTTTATTGCCTAACAATCAGTGGTGTTGTTTATAGTTCAGTTTTAACAGACACCAATATTGACAAATAATGTTATTATTTAGAAATCTGAAGACTTTCGAAAAACATAACTGAGAAAATGCTGTGTTTAATAAGAAATGCTTCATAGCTACGTATATTTCCACATATGATGCTTTATTATTAGTACATAGGCGCCGGAACTAAATTAATTTTGGGTGGGCTCAGCCGGGGTTTCAGCATCACTGCTGTCGCGCTGTCGCGCTGTCGCGCTGTCGCGCTGTCACTGTCAGATCAATGAGATCATGACATCGGAAGACGAGGGGGGGGGTTGTTGAGTGCTCAATTGCACCCCCTTGAGGATCGCAAAAACACCTTCTGGCTCACCTTAAACATAAAATTGTACTAACAATTGCACCCCATTCTCTAAATATTGGGGGTTAATCCTATTTCCAGTCCTCACCAAAATATATCCACCCCAAAATGCATGCACCTTCCCTAAATATTGGGTGGTTAATCTTATCTTGAGCGCCCCCCCCCCCCACCAACAATATTGGGGGCTCATCTCCCCAAGCACCGTCCGGCGCCTATGCATTTTTATTACAGTACAACAGAAACAACACGTTGTTTACAGGAAACAGTCCAGCTCTACCATATTCACAGAATACAAGGCCAACGTTCCGGATTGTGCAGGAGAAGGCTGCGCGCTTTGTGCTGGTGTTGGATGTGTCTGGAAGTATGAAGAATAACACACACGGGGTGAGTATACTCACAAAAGCGTTCGACGTAACGAAAAGCAGTATAGCATAACTAGAAATATCATTAATATGATATTTTGCCAGTTTTAGTCAAAACTGTACAACAAATATTTTAACTATTTAGAGACGTAGCCAGTCGATATAATGACATATTTTGGTAAACAACATATGTTGTTATGGGATTACTGCATTGTGTGTTTACCGTATGTGTGCCTTAGGGCAGGATAACACCCACGAGTTGTGTGGAAATGATTACAGGCATTGGGCAGTGCACTTTAATAAATTATAGTATTACGTATCCTTCGTCGAGTCGTATAGGTTAGCCGGCCATAACCATGGACGATTCGGTATTATATCATTACTGTCGAGCATACTCATGTCAACAAATCAATCAATAGTTTCGACAGGCTACCATTTACGATACAGGATCCCTAATAACATTTAAGTTGGTAAATATCACTTCACTAGGCCTATAATTGATCTTTTCTACGAACAATCAAATTAAGAGTTTTGGTCGTTCCGTTTGTCCCAAACTGATCAGTTGATGGATTTCGTAGATTGGAAAAATTATAGAAAACGCACATAACGTCTTGAACCAGTACTTATCCAAAGTTACGTAGGCCCTAATCTCCACTGATGTGACCCAAGGCAGTCATGGCTAATTGCGATCTTGTCGTGGTTGTACAATAACTGCATGTTTATAAAGACAATAAGTCTATAATATGCATTTAAAAGTTTAAATGTTAATTTTACTATTACATAAATCGAATAATAATAATAACACAAGTTTATTAGCAACTCAACTGAGTTGGATTCACAGTATACAATAAAATACAACTATACATTGGAACGTCATACAGTATTAATACAGTAATAACACAGCAGGTGTGGACGTTCCTCGAGCATTAGCCGTTGTATCCTGTTATCCTGCGCTAACGTCTCGTAGCGTCAATACACCGGGTATTATTCCCATAATAAACTTCTACTAAATTACTACTAAACACATATCATTCGACGCATTTAAGCCAGTATTTGTGCATGTGCGTGCGTTTATCTGCATGGGTGTAGAGTGAACTGTCATTGAACAACGTGACCTGCCCCTTTGACAACTGTGCCGCCGTGGTAGAAGTAGCCGAGTGTTTCCTTTGTGTTGTTGGTTTGATTACATTTTTGTCATGCAGGTAATAGTACAATTTATTACATATACGTTAATACTGTCTGTTCTAACAGCTACAATATTAATAATAATTAAGTATTGTTAGCGCAAATCACCGTACAAATAACGTCAGGTTCATGTGTGTGTTTATCGGTACGTCGTCAGGTTTCGCGGATAGAGAAGTTGCGGCAGACTGCGGCTGATTTCCTGCTGAAAGCTGTTCCTCTCAACTACTATGTCGGCATCGTGACTTTTAGTAGTAACGCGTTTACCGTAGCTCCACTGACGAAAATAACGGGGAAAAGCGTCAGAGAGACACTAGCGGCAAAACTACCAAGTAGCGCCGACGGTGGCACTGCTATAGGAACAGGTTTACTGAGAGGCGTGCAGGTAAAACACAACATAAATGTGCTAAAGTTAGTATTATTAATTTTGCCAAACTAATATTGTCAGACAGGTTGCCGATAACCGTTTCTGCTGATGGCCAACACAAACACCTTTCCATTGTAAACTACATAGGACACATACTTGTGAATTATGAATACATCGAGACACAGTTTGTATTATTTAACTATTAATATAAATTTCATTGTATTACACACACACACGCACACGCACACGCACACGTACACGTACACGTACACGCACACGCACACGCACACGCACGCACGCACACACACACACACACACACACACACACACGCACACACACCAAACGCTCTGTGTGTTTTATACGATTTACCTATCCATCATGTTACCTATTGTCCAGCAAAAGATCCGCTGCGCCATCAAAATGGATGCCGAACACCTGGTACTTTTTGACATTCCGTCGTATATTTTGTTGAAATTCTGGACCCAAACGTTTTATCTTTATGACATCTCCGAGATCAATCTTTCCCGCTTACAATTCTAGCTTAAACAATTTGCCGTACGGCTTTTTCGACAGCTGCACTTGTTCGGCAGACATTCTGAACGCGTGACGGATCGTGTTGCTAGGCAATAGATCACAAATCAAATGTTGTTGGAATAATTTAAGAGTGATTGTCTTAATAGTTTAGTAAAGTGTAAGTGATAGGCCCTCCATCAAACATAGAGGACGTTTTTCTCAGGTGCTCGAGGCCGACGGTGTCTCCGCCAGAGGTGGCACGTTGATCTTGGTGAGTGACGGGGAGGAAAACAGATCGCCATATATTAGTACGGTGACGCCGACTTTAGTCCATAAGTCAGTTACCGTCCACACGATTCTGATCAGCGACAAAGCAGAAACAAAACTGATCAAGTTAGCGACAGACACTGGCGGGAAGGCTTTCTTCGACGCCGGCTCGATCGATACGACTGATCTGTTGAGTGCGTTCAGATCGACTGTTACCGATGACGACTCTGGCACACCAGGGGCCGCTCCAGTCGAGGTGGGTTGTCGTCAGTATCGCCCTCTTTCGGATTGTGTCTAGACACTTTTGTCTCAAACATTTTTATATGAAAGCAATCGGGCCTTTTGGGGGACAAATCGTCATGGCACTTCCTGGTTGGTGTTAGATGAATCAAGTGCCTGTTATGTTGATACCGTTTGTACGCAGTTGAAGAGGGGCATATTTTATGTTTTATTTACATAATGTTTTGATCAACAGTTTCGCCAGTGTAGATTAAATATCAGAAAGTGATCGTTCTCACAGAGGACTATAAATGAATAAACAGCTTATCTACTCATCGTAACTAATATATAGTGTATAATTACGGTTATTTCCAGATTCAGTTGGAGTCACTGTGGATCGCTTCAAACGAAGAAGTAAAGAAGTTCGTTCCCATCGACTCGAGCGTCGGCCGGGACACAGAGTTCACCTTCACATACACCGGAACTACTTTCACTTTAGATGTCGAAGTCATTTCGCCAAGTGGAGTCAAGTACACAGCTGATGGTCCGAATGGATACGACACCAAAGCCACAAAACAGATTACAATAGTTATTAGAAATGAAACTGAGGTGAACCAATAACTCAGAATCACATTAGTTGCTTCGTGGTGCGGTGATCACGAGCGATGTCTATAATCATGTCTCGCTTCAAACAGCTGTACGTTTTTATACCTACTCAACTACGCTAATTTGTTTACTTTGTAATTTCCAGTAAGAGATATGTGTAAATATATCCTATGTTGCACATCCTCATCGATATTGTTGTGAATCTGACTATTGTGTCCATTTTTTAATATCATTCTTATTGAAGACGCTGTTCGTCCGATCCGTGTCCTAGGTTGGCAATTGGACTGTTGTCCTGAGGAATCCGACAACAACACGCGTCCACACTCAGCTCTTTGTCACATCTAAGGCTCGGTCAGACGATAGTTATCCGATCAGACTGAGGGTGCACCTAAGCAATCAGAAAGTAGATTTTTACGGTAAGTATCGTTGTTTCAACCTCTGTTATGTATATAGATAACTAAATGCCCCGTAAGCACACCAATTGAGATACAAGGGTACGATCAAGACTGATCTAAATACTACGATATTGACCCTCTGGCAAAGTGTTTTTCAAGACAGATCCTCCTGGCGTGCTAGTCTTAATGGCGGTTCAGGTTTGGATATCGAAGCATTCCTGAAAAGCTAAACCAAGTATTCGAGGCGTCTTGTTCGAAATTTACGACCATGAAGCAGTTAAGACGTCTTACGAGACAGACGCAAACTCTACACACACACGCACGCACGCACGTACGCACGCACGCACGCACGCACGCACGCACATGCACATGCACATATACTCTCTCTCTCTCTCTCTCTCTCTCTCTCTCTCTCTCTCTCTCTCTCTCTCTCTCTCTCTCTCTCTCTCTCCTCTCTCTCTCTCTCTCTCTCTCTCTCTCTCTCTCTCTCTCTCTCTCTCTCTCTCTCTCTCTCTCTCTCTCTCTCTCTCTCTCTCTCTCTCTCTCTCTCTCTCTCTCTCTCTCTCTCTCTCTCTCTCTCTCTCTCTCTCTCTCTCTCTCTCTCTCTCTCTCTCTCTCTCTCTCTCTCTCTCTCTCTCTCTCTCTCTCTCTCTCTCTCTCTCTCTCTCTCTCTCTCTCTCTCTCTCTCTCTCTCTCTCTCTCTCTCTCTCTCTCTCTCTCTCTCTCTCTCTCTCTCTCTCTCTCTATCTTTCTTTCTCTCTCCCCATCCTTCCCTCCCTCCCTCCCTCCCTCCCTCCCTCCCTCCCTCCCTCCCTCCCTCCCTCCCTCCCTCCCTCCCTCCCTCCCTCCCTCCCTCCCTCCCTCCCTCCCTCCCTCCCTCCCTCCCTCCCTCCCTCCCTCCCTCCTCCATCCCTCCCTCCCTCCATCCATCCCTCCATCCCTCCGTCACACAGTCCCTCCGTCACACAGTCCCTCTCTCTCTTTCTCTCTCTCCATCCGTCCAGTGTTTTTAATTAGCGCCGCTTGAATACATATCTCGCTGAAGTTACTTGTGAATATATGAAGGCTTGCTTCATTTTAATATTCCGAAATTCAAAGACATACGCAGCAGCGACACATAATTAATGCACATTAATTATATTTCATCCCAAATATTGCAACGGTGGTGTTGACTAACATAACAATAAATAATATTATTATATGTTATTACAAATTGACCAATCAACGTGATGGAATTCTGCTTTTAGACCGATCGACCCTGAAGATGATTGTACGAGTTGAACTAAGGAAAGGTTATGAACCGGTAATTGGTGCAAACGTCGAAGTTCAAGTTGGTTCGTCGCCATGGAAACTGATGAAAGATGACGGATTGGGTAGGCCCACTTCTTCTCTTTAAGGTGTAACTCCGTAGAAATACACATAAGATGGCAAGTATGCAATTCGACATATCTGAGTAGATTACTCTATGCAATCAGATGCAGGTTAATTGAATTAACAACCTATTTTGATACTTATCTGAATCAACGCATTTGCTAGTTAGCATAACGCGATGGCTTATTTATATCGTAAACATCTTTATTACACATAATGACATACGCCTTCCATCTGTTCTCCCTATATGATGTAGTGTTGCCTAGTAGAGCTCAGTTAGCAATGATCACACATACTCTCATTGCAATGGTCACACATACTCTCATCGCAATGGTCACACATACTCTCATCGCAATGGTCACACATACTCTCATCGCAATGGTCACACATACTCTCATCGCAATGGTCACACATACTCTCATCGCAATGGTCACACATACTCTCATCGCAATGGTCACACATACTCTCATCGCAATGGTCACACATACTCTCATCGTCTTTATACGTGTGTCACAACTGGTTCAATATTTATTTCGCAATCTCTTTTTAACCAAGCGTACCGTAGTTAGTATCTCAGCGCTTCCATCCTTCGATGTGCGTGTTCACGAGTTGGCGTGTCTAATGGTGTTCTGCTTATGCAGACGATGCACGACGAATGCTCTCACAACTAACCATGATAAGTGGATTCTTCCTAGGCGTTGACGTTACCAAAGACGACGGGTTCTACTCGGTAGCCTTGCTGAAGTTCTCAGGCAGCGGCAAGTTCCCGCTGAAAGTTCGGGCAACTTCCAAAGACGGAGACAAGACGCAGTTGTTTGGTAGCGGAGACAGCTTCAGCTATTATCCGCCTAACGGAGGTAAATGGATCGAATACGTAGCTAAGGATAATTATTAGCACATCAGGGGATAGACAGTATTTGTTGAACCATCAGGTTAATTGAGCCACCCATGTTTCGAGGAAACTGCAGCAGCCAGCGTAAGTCGGCACCATCTTGTGTTTGAACATGTCATTAGTGCGTGATTGGCAAACACATGAGTTGAGTGGTATCCGTCGACCCTAGTGTTATGTCATAATCGTCTGTTACAAGCGTTTCTAAATAAAGTCACTATTGAAGTTATTGAACGCACACAAGTAAGCACGGTCGCTGGTTCTGCCAACTTGTTTCATTATTTGCAACATACAAAAACTATTTTATTTTGATGTATTCGTAAACAAGCTGGTCTGCTGGCGAAGCATGTACCTGTTGTTTTGTTGTATCGCTAGAAACTACGTCCCACGCTGAGCACGTATTTATGTTGTGACATTCGTGGACGTCTGTTAAAACGAAGTCAGAAAACAATTATTTATCTTTCAGAAACACAAAATACATTCGTGTAAAAAGCTATATAACATTGCACAATGTCTCGTTGCAGAAATCGCTTCCTCTGCACATACGTAGCAAAACATGTATACAACGCCACGCCTTCAGTATTGCAGAATCACGTGGCGCATTTACTTTTTAAAGTGGAGCGATAATAAGTATTCGTGTGTGTTCGCATCACTAGATGCCGATTCCGGACCGACGTATGAAGCTGTGGGACAGTTTCAACGTATCAAAGCCGCTGGACTCCTCCAAATTGTCAACTGGTCGCCGCACACAGACCTGTACGCTCTCTACCCCTTCCCGCCACCCGAAGTGAGAGATCTCCGAGTGAGTGCCATGTCTCACGACAATGAAACCGTGACGCTGCAGTGGACGGCCGTCGGCGACTACGAAGATGAAGAGACAGGTGCGGACGATGAACAACAGGGAAGTGTGTGCATGTGTGCGTGCTTGTGTGCGTGTGTGCGTGTGTGCGTGTGTGCGTGTGTGCGTGTGTGCGTGCGCGAGTGTGTGTGCGTGCATGTGTGTATATATTTGTGTGTGTATATGTGCATTTGTATGTGGTGTGTATGTGTGTGTATGTGTGTGTGTGTGTGTGTGTGTGTGTGTGTGTGTGTGTGTGTGTGTGTGTGTGTGTGTGTGTGTGTGTGTGTGTGTGTGTGTGTGTGTGTGTGTGTGTGTGTGTGTATTTGTGTGTGTGCGTGTGCGTGTGTGTATGTGTATATATGTGTGTGTGTGTGTGTGTGTGTGTGTGTATGTGTATGTATGTGTGTGTGTATGTACGTGCGTGTATATGCGTGTGTGTATGTATGTGTGTATATGTGCGTATATGTGTGCGTGCGTGTGTGCATGCGTGTGTGCGTGTGCGCGTGTGTGGTGTGATTGGCGTGTGTATATGTGTGTGAATGTTTCAGTGTGTGTGCGGGCGTGAGTGTGAGTTTGCGTGCGCTTACGCGTGTGTGCGTGTGTGTGTTGTGCGTGTATGTGTGCATGCTTGTGTGCGTGCCTGCTTGTGTGCGTGCGTGAGTGTGTGCGTGCGTGTGAGTATATGTGTGTTATGCGTGTGTGCGTGCGTGCTTGTGTGCGTGCGTGTGTGCGTGTGTGTGTGCGTGTGTGTACGTGCGTGCGTGTGTGTGTATATCTATGTGTATGTGTGTGTGCGTGCATGGTGTGATTGGCGTGTGTATATGTGTGTGTGATGTATTCGTGCTTCGTTTTACCGACAGCTTCTTCCTACGACATCCGCTTCAGTACCGACTTCAAAGTGTTACTCAACTCCTTCGAGAATGCCTTTTCACTTGACGACAATGACATAAACAAAGGAAACTTGACCTCTCCATTGCCCAGCTCTGAAACTGAAACGTTCGTGATTCGTGTGCGACCTGAATATAAGAAATCAACCCTGTTCCTCGCTTTGAAGGTGACCCACTGTAGAGGTCGTATCAGCGACGTCTCCAACATCGTGTCCGTGGCCATAATGTTTACATCTCTAGAAGAGCTAACAACCGCCGTGCCAACTACAGAACCCGTGGAAACTTCAGGTCGTATCAGCGACGTCTCCAACATCGTGTCCGCAGCCATAACGTTTACGTCTCTAGAAGATCTAACAACCGCCGTGCCAATGGAAACTGCTGAAGTGCCAGACAACGGCGGACCAGGCTGTCGTAGCGGCACCGTCACGACTGCATTGTTGGTGGTGATTACTTGCGGAGTTGTTTTCCTTCTTTAAACAATGACTCTTGCATTGTGTCTGTCTGCAAATGTTACCACCGCAGGGGAATTGGACATCATCACAATAATGCCACGTAGATAAGAAAGCATGATGGGCCGTGTTCTACAACTGAGCTTAGAAGTTGGTGGTCAGGATGACATTCAACATTATAAAGTTGGTGACCCCACGCAAAAGGCAGTGGTCTACATGTTACCACAACGTGTACGAAAGATTTGCAATGTCAGTTTTTTAAGTACTCGTTTTGGTATTTGCTGAAAACATGCCTGTCATGCCTATCAGCATTGTATAAGAAAGCGTGCAGGCCAAATAAAAAGTTGACGATCCTGAACAATCGGATCGGCAACGATTTCACACACTGATGATGTCTACGTTGTTAAAACTCGGTGTTCTTACAATGTTTGCTTACACTATTTCTTACATGTTGTTTAAACTCGGTGTTCTTGTAATGGTTTCTTTTTCTTTTTAAAATGGTGTTCTAATATGGTGTTCAGACACGGTTTCGTACACGATGTTCTATCTCGATGTTTTAACATGGTTTTCTTACCCGGTTTATCTCACAGTTTCTTACACGAGTGTTCTAATGCGATTCCGTACACTGTTCTAACAACGTTGCTCAAACAGAGTACGAACACGCTTTCTTTTGCGGTGTTATAGTTTTCAAAAACGGTTTCTTCCTCGGTGTTTACTCCGTGTTCTAACGCGGTTTCTTACACTGTGTTCTAACATGGTTTCCTACACTGTGTTTTACAATGTGTTCTAACACGGATTAAGTGTTCTAACACTGTATTCGAAAGACTTTTTCTTACACAGTATTCTAACTCGGTTTCTCACACGAATGTTCCAACGCGATGCTGTAAAAAGATTTTTCTTACACGGTATTTTACACTACATTATTCTAACACTGTGTTCCAAATTTCACGTTCTAACACGGTTTCTCATAAACTGTTATTACACTGTGTTTTAACACGGTGTCTTACACAGTGTTATCACGTATTCATACGCTGTATTGTAACACTGTGCTGTATCACGATATTCTCGCAAAGTTTCCCACACAGTGTATTCATACGAATGTATAATTGCTCCTCGAAAGCATAGTTAAATGTATTAATTAAGATTGATACATGGTACTGAATATCCACTCGTTATGTCTTTTTTCAAAACAAGTCGTCATCTCCTCATATCGTTTGCATGGTATTATAGATGTGCTTTGTTGCATAAATGACAGATATCCGAGTTATGTTGCAAGCTAAGACATAAAAGAAATACCAACGTCACGCGGCACTTGGTGTGAACGTACATCGAATGTGCATGTCTAATTAAGTTTAAGCTATTGTTATCATATATATTGACTCTGTATTTCGAAAATGTATCGTAGGAATACTTTAGGATGTATACTTAGGATATATATAATTATTAATATCTTGCTGCTCGTAGTAATCTGTATCGCTGTTAGTCTCAATTGGATTAGATTGTAGTCTCAATATTATTCAAGATGGGTCATGTTTAAATAATCACTTATTTGCTTTGATTTCATCACTTTGTAAGGTTCTTGTTGATTGCTGCGTGAGGTGTTATTTCTTGCACGCAGACGCAGTAGATAAAAGCCGCACTGTGTGACATTGGAACTTTTGTGAAAATAAAGGAGTCACTTTTCAAGTCCGTGTTTCTTTTGAAGGTTGCGCAGAAAAGTGTTCTTCAGACGACTTAATGAACTGATCATTATATGCATGGTAGTGTCTGACGTCAGATAAGAATGACCAATTTCACAAAAGTCACAACTGACATGGGTTATTCATATAATTTATCACGCTTAAGGAGTCGGGGGTCTCCGGGTCCGCGTTACGTAACAATTACAAAACTGAAAACTTGTTCGCTCGTTTAGCTGCCGATGTCAGACTGATAGCAATAATTGCTACAAAAGTTGCAATCACAAGCACATGTATTTTTGTGTCGTGAACTTATAATTACAAAAAATAATACTCCAGTGCTTTATATGTAATAATTACGTGATGTGCCGTCTCATACTGCGCCGGTACCGACATATAAGACAGCAACAGAATGCTGGAATATATTAAAAAGTGAAATTAAGTGCACAGTCGACAAATTTGTACCTTTCAAAAAACAAGGGAAACTGTCCAAAAAGAAACACTTATCGAAAGAAGCCATTAGGAAAATTAAGTATAAACAAATGATGTGGAATTCATATAGATGTACTGGAAATGATGAAGACTACAACATTTATAAAGAAGCACTTAACCAAGCTACAGCTGAAATTAGAAATTCAAAGAAAAGCTATGAACAAACATTAGCTAGTAATATAAAACATGACAGCAAGAGTTTTTATGCGTATATTCGAAGCAAACAGAAATTTCAGGATAAGGTCGGTCCTCTGAAAGATAGTGCTGGAAATATAATATCAGACGGATTCTTAATGGCAGAACACCTGAATGAGTATTTTAGTTTAGTGTTTACCAGGGAAGATATTAGTTCACTGCCAGTACCAGAGGCTAAGTTCAAGGGGGCAGATTCAGACTATTTAGGACAGTTAATTGTAACCCCGGAAATGGTAGCTAAGAAAATAAGGGCTATGAAGGATACTAAATCACATGGAGAGGATGGGATTCCGCCCAAACTACTATTAGAAATTGTAGAACAAATTAGCGTACCGCTTGCAACAGTTTTCAATTTGCCATTAGAAGAGGGAGTGGTTCCTTTAGAATGGAAAGAGGCAAACATTATACCGTTATTTAAAACGGTTCGAGAAACAAGTCAGAAAACTATACACCAGTGAGTTTAACATCAGTGATTTGCAAATTATTATAAAAACTAATTAAAGATCACATGGTGGATTTTCTTGTTATACATAACTTGATAAACCCATCTCAACATGGGCGAAGGTCATGCTTAACAAATATGTTATGTTTTTTGGAAGACATCACTAAATGGGTAGATTAGGGATCACCAGTAGATATCATCTACTTAGATTTTCAAAAAGCTTTCGACAAAGTACCACATCATAGATTACTGCTTAAACTAAAGGCCCATGGCATAGGAAATGGTATAATAAACTGAATAAAAAATGGCTGATTGACAGAAGACAACGTGTAGTAGTTGATGGGGAGGCTTCAAATTGGAAATCGGTATTGAGTGGGGTCCCACAGGGATCAGTATTAGGACCTATATTATTCTTAATATATATCAATGATTTGGGTGATGATATAGCTAACAAGATGTCGAAATTTGCGGATGATACGAAAGTGTTCAGAAGGATTAAAAGTGATGGAGATAGACAGCATTTACAAGATGATCTTGACAAGTTGATCAAATGGTCAAAATGTGGCAAATGCTGTTAAATTTTGGGAAATGTAAACGCCTCCACACATGACATGGGAACGAAGATGTAGAATATACTATGGGGGGGGGGGTACTGTACTAAGTACTACTGTAAAAGAAAAGGACTTAGGGTTAAACATTAGTGCTGATATAAAGGTTTCAGAGCAGTGCGGAATTGCAGCTTCAAAGGGAAATCAAATCCTTGGTTTAATTAGGCGAAATATAGCGTATAAGGAAAAAGAACTAATAATACCGCTGTACAAAATATAGTGAGGCCTCATTTAGAATATTGTATTCAAGCATGGAGGCCATATCGCAAGAAGGACATAGATATGCTAGAAAGAGTACAGAGGAGAGCGACTAAAATGATGCAAAAACTGAGGGATCTTAGTTATGAAATACGCCTAAAAGAATGCGGTTTAACAACACTAGAGACCAGGAGGTTGAGAGGAGATCAGATAGAAGTGTTTAAAATACTGAATGGTTATGAAAATATTGATAGAAATATGTTTTTCTCAGTTAAGAAAGATAGAAGGACTAGATGACATAAAGTTACATTAGCAAAGGAGCAGTATAGATTAGATATCAGAAAGTTCTCATTTTCACAAAGGACTATAAATGAATGGCATATATTATCTGCTGATTGTGTGGGTGCTAGTAGCGTGAATATGTTTAAAAATAAAATCGACACATACCTCAGAAGGGCGGGATACACATAGATAAAATGGTTGGACTCTCGATAAGCCAAAGGGCTTCCTTGTCCACGTGCCACCTAGAGTTACTGATCTTGTTAAATCTTTTTTAATCTTCGCTTCGCCGACCACATACTCATTTGCACTACTACACCGCAAGAACAACAAAACACGCTGCAGGAGCTAGCTGATGAAAGTGAAAAACAAGATCTTAAAATGAACATCTCGAAGACAAAAGTGATGCTAGAAAATTACACACTAACATATATCAACAGGACGTAGATAGAGAACATTGAAAGCTACGTCTATCTGGGACAGCGATACAGTATAAGAGACAAAATTCAAGACAAGGAGATTCAAAGAAGGGTCACTGCCGGCTGGACAGCATTCGCCAAACACCGCGACATCTTCAAGGGTAACTTTGGAACCTGCTTGAAGAGACAAGTCTTGAACCCATGCGTACTTCCAGCGATGACATACGGCGCGGAAACATGGGCACTCACCATCCTGGCAAAGAACAAGCTAGCAGCCGCACAAACAAAAATTGAAAGAAGTATGTTAAACATCACATATCGGGAGAGAAAAACAAACATCTGGGTAAGGCAGAAGACAAAGGTAATAGACGTGATAGAACAAATCAGAAGACAGAAGTGGACCTGGGCAGGACACATCAGCAGACTACGAAATAACCGATGGACATCGCGTATCACAACCTGGAGACCTTACGAAGGGAAACGATCTAGAGGAAGACTGGCGAGACGGTGGAGAGACGAACTAGACGAGTACTGGAACGGCACCATATGGCAGAGGATAGCGCAAGACAGGCAGATTTGGAAACGACATGCTGAGGCCTACGCCCAACGACGGGATACTACGGCTGCACAATGATGATGATGATGAATTATATTTTATTCAAATATTGCAGCGGTGGTGTTGACTAACATAATAATAAATAATATGATTATATGTTATTACAAATTGATCAATCAACGTGATGGAATTCTACTTTTAGACCGATCGACCCTGAAGATGATTGTGCGAGTTGAACTAGAGAAAGGTTATGAACCGGTAATTGGTGCAAAGGTTGAAGTTCAAGTTAGTTCGTCGCCATGGAAACTGATGAAAGGTGACGGATTGGGTAGGCCCACTTCTTCCCTTTAAGGTGTAACTCCGTAGAAATACACGTAAGATGGCAAGTATGCAATTCGACATATCTGAGTAGATTACTCTATGCAATCAGATGCATGTTAATTGAATTAACAACGTACGTTACTACTTATCTGAATCAACACATCTGTTAGTTAGCATAACGCGATGGCTTATTTATATCGTAAACATCTTTATTACAGATAATGACATACGCCTTCCATCTTTTCTCCCTATATGATATAGTGTTTCCTAGTAGAGCTCAGTTAGCAATGATCACACATACTCTCATTGCAATGGTCACACATACTCTCATCGCAATGGTCACACATACTCTCATCGCAATGGTCACACATACTCTCATCGCAATGGTCACACATACTCTCATCGCAATGATCACACATACTCTCATTGCAATGGTCACACATACTCTCATCGCAATGGTCACACATACTCTCATTGCAATGGTCACACATACTCTCATCGCCTTTATACGTGTGTCACAATTGGTTCAATATTTATTTCGCAATCTCTTTTTAACCAAGCGTACCATAGTTAGTATCTTAGCGCTTCTATCCTTCGATGTGCGTGTTCACGAGTTGGCGTGTCTAATGGCGTTCTGCTTAAACATCTTTATTACACATAATGACATACGCCTTCCATCTTTTCTCCCTATATGATGTAGTGTTTCCTAGTAGAGCTCAGTTAGCAATGATCACACATACTCTCATCGCAATGGTCACACATACTCTCATCGCAATGGTCACACATACTCTCATTGCAATGGTCACACATACTCTCATCGCAATGGTCACACATACTCTCATTGCAATGGTCACACATACTCTCATCGCAATGGTCACACATACTCTCATCGCAATGGTCACACATACTCTCATCGCAATGGTCACACATACTCTCATCGCAATGGTCACACATACTCTCATCGCAATGGTCACACATACTCTCATTGCAATGGTCACACATACTCTCATCGCAATGGTCACACATACTCTCATCGCAATGGTCACACATACTCTCATCGCAATGGTCACACATACTCTCATCGCAATGGTCACACATACTATCATCGCAATGGTCACACATACTATCATCGCAATGGTCACACATACTCTCATCGCCTTTATACGTGTGTCACAACTGGTTCAATATTTATTTCGCAATCTCTTTTTAACCAAGCGTACCGTAGTTAGTATCTCAGCGCATCCATCCTTCGATGTGCGTGTTCACGAGTTGGCCTGTCTAATGGAGTTCTGTTTATGCAGACGATGCACGACGAATGCTCTCACAACTAACCATGATAAGTGGATTCTTCCTAGGCGTTGACGTTACCAAAGACGACGGGTTCTACTCGGTAGCCTTGCTGCAGTTCTCAGGCAACGGCAAGTTCCCGCTGAAAATTCGGGCAACTTCAAAGGACGGAGACCAGACGCAGTTGGTTGGTAGCGGAGACAGCTTCAGCTATTATCCGCCTGACGGAGGTAAATAGATCGAACGAACGCATGTCACATTAATCTAAGTAACAATACATAGCTAAGGATAATTATTTGCACAAGCACATCAGTAGATAGACAATATTTGCTGATCCACTGGGTTAATTGAGACACCCATGTTTCGAGCAAACTGCAGCAGCCAGCGTAAGTTGGCACCATCTTGTGTTTGAACATGTCATTAGAGCGTGATTGCCATATAGATGTATTCGTCGAGCCTAGTGTTATGTCATGATTGTCTGTTACAAGCGTTTTTAAATAAATCCACTATTGAAGTTATTGACCCCTCATAGGTAAGCACGGCCGCTGGTTCTCTCAATTTGTTTCTTTATTTGCAAAATACAAAATTATTTTATTATGATGCAATAGTAAACAAGCTGGTTTGCCGGCGAAGCATGTACCTGCTGTTTTGTTGTATCGCTAGGTTGTTTGATTGACTTATTAAATTACAGTAAGTCGTTTGTATTAACGTAGATACTACATAGTATGCATAATGGATTACAACATATGAGGACGAATTAAATACGTTTCACACTCCTAACACTTTTTTCCTGTCACGCAGTTTTGCAAATGAGCCTAGCGACAGCAGATCTACCTCTTGCGCGTAGTTTATTGGTAACTCGGAATAGAAACTCCGTCCCATGCTGTGGTTTCTGAGCAAGTATTTCTGTTGTGATATTCGTGGACGTCTGTTAAAAATGAAGTCAGAAAACAATTATTAATCTTTCAGAAACATAAAACACATTCGTGTAAAAAGTTATATAACATTGCATAATGTCTCGTTGCAGAAATCACTTCCTCTGCACATACTTAGCAACACGTGTATTATGCCACTCCATCAGTATTGCAGAATCACACGGCGTATTTACTATTTAAAGTGGTACGATAATAATTATTCCTGTGTGTTCGCATCACTAGATGCCGATTCCGGACCGACGAATGAAGCCGCTGGACTCCTCCAAATCGTCAACTGGTCGCCGCACACAGACCTGTACGCTCTCTACCCCTTCCCGCCACCCGAAGTGAGAGATTTCCGAGTGAGTACCATGTCTCATGACAACGAAACCGGGACACTGCAGTGGACAGCCGTCGGCGACTACGAAGATGAAGAGACAGGTGAGGACGATGGACAACAAGTGTGTGCGTGAGTGCGTGTGCGTGCATGTGTGTATATATTTGTGTGTGTATATGTGCATTTGTGTGTGTGTGTGTGTGTGTGTGTGTATGTATGTGTATGTGTGTGTGTGTGTGTGTGTGTATGTGTGTGTGTATGTGTGTGTATGTGTGTATGTGTGTATGTGTGTGTATGTGTGTGTATGTGTGTGTGTGTGCGTGTGTGTGCGTGTGTGTGTGCGTGCGTGCGTGCGTGCGTGCGTGCATGCGTGCGCGTGTGTGGTGTGATTGGCGTGTGTATATGTGTGTGTGAATGTTTCAGTGTGTGTGCGCTTGCGTGTGTGTGTTTGCGTGCGCTTGCGTGTGCGTGTGCGTGTGTGTGCGTGAGTGTATGCGTGCGTGTGTGTATATGTGTTTTGTGCGTGTGTGCGTGCGTGCTTATGTGCGTGCGTGTATGCATGCGTGCTGCGTGCGTGTGTGTGCGTGCGTGTGTATGTGGTGTGGTTGGCGTGTGTATATGTTTGTGAATGTTTCACGCGTGTGTGTATGTGTGTTGTGCGTGTGTTGTGCGTGTGTTGTGCGTGTGTGCGTGCCTGAGTGCGTGAGTGTGTGCGTGCGTGTGTATATACGTGTATTTTACGTGTGTGCGTGCTTGTGTGCATGCGTGCGTGCGTGCGTGCGTGCGTGTGTGCTTACGTGCGTGCGTGTGTGTGAGTGTGTGTATATGTGTGTGCGCGTGCCTGTTGGATATTAAGCCATTGCAGTAAGATCATTTATTTATTGGGTTTGTGCTGTATTCTTGCTTCGTTTTATCGACAGCTTCTTCCTACGACATCCGCTTCAGTACCGACTTCAAAGAGTTACTCAACTCCTTCGGGAAAACCTTTCCACTTGACGACAGTGACATCAAAAAGGAAACTTGACCTCTCCATTGCCCAGCTCTGAAACTGAAACATTCGTCATTCGTGTGGGACCTGAACATAAGAAATCAACACTGTTCCTCGCTTTGAAGGTGACCCACAGTAGAGGTCGTATCAGTGACGTCTCCAACATCGTGTCCTTGGCCGTAATGTTTACATCTCTAGAAGATCTAACAACCGCCGTGCCAAGTACAGAACCCGTGGAAACTACAGGTCGTATCAGTGACGTCTCCAACATCGTGTCCGCGGCCATAATGTTTACATCTCTAGAAGATCTAACAACCGCCGTGCCAACTACAGAACCCGTGGAAACTACAGAAGTGCCAGACAACGGCGGAATAGGCTGTCGTAGTGGCACCGTCACGACTGCGTTGTTGGTGGGGATTGCTTGCGGAGTTGTTTTCCTTCTTTAAACAATAAATCTTGCATTATGTCTGTCCGCAAATGTTACCAGGGGAATTGGACATCATCACAATAGCGCCACGTAGATGAGACAGCATAATGTGCCGTGTTCTACAACTGAGCTTAGAAGTTGGTGGTCAGAACGACATTCAACATTATAATGTTGGTGATCCCACGCAAAAGGCAGTGGTCTACATGTTACCACAACGTGTGCGAAAGATTTGCAATGTCAGTTTTTGAAGTACGCATTTTGGTATTTTAAGAAAAGATGCCTGTCATGCGTATCAGCATTGTATAAGAAAATGTGCAGGCCGATTAAAAAGTTGACGATCCTGAACAAACGGATCGACAACAATTTCATACACTGATGATGCCTATGTTGTTTAAACTCGGTGTTCTTGTAATGGTTTCTTTTTAACATGGTGTTCTAATATGGTGTTCAGACACAGTTTCGTACACGATGTTCTTTCTCGATATTTTAACATGGTTTTCTTACCCGGTTTATCTCCTAGTTGTTTTAACACAGTGTCTTACTCTGTGTTCGTAGAAAGTGTTCTTACACGGTTTCTAACACTTTGTTCTGTTGTGGTGTTCTGTCACAGTTTCTTACACGAGTGTTCTTATGCGATTTCATACACTGTTCTAATAACGTTTCGAACACGCTTTCTTTTGCGGTGTTCCAGTTTTCTGAAACGGTTTCTTACTCGGTGTTTACTCCGTATTCTAACGCGTTTTCTTACACTGTGTTCTAAAACGGTATTTTAACCCGGTATTCCAACATGGTTTCCTACACTGTGTTTTACAATGTGTTCTAACACGGTTTGATACACTGTGTCCTAACACTGGGTTCGAAAGACTGTTTCTTGCACAGTATTCTAACCCGGTGTTCTAAACGATTTCTGACACGATTATTCCAACGCGATGCTCTAACAAAATTTCTTACACTTTTTACATTATATTATTCTAACACCGTGTTCCAAAACGTCACGTTTTAACACGGTTTCTCACAAATTGTTCTAACACTGTGTTCTAACACGGTGTCTTACACAGTGTTAACACGTTTTCTTACACTGTGCTGTATCACGGATTCTCGCAAAGTTTCTCACAGTGTATTTATTCGAATGTACAATTGCTCGTCGAAAGCACAGTTAAATGGATTAACTAACATTGCTACACGGTACTGAATATCCAGTCATTATGTCGTTTTTTCAAAACAAGTCATATCGTTTGCATGGTATTATAGATGTGCTTTGCTGCATAAATGACATATATCCGAGTTTTGTTGCAATCTAAGACTTAAAAGAAATAGCAGCGTCACGCGGCACTTGGTGGGAACGTATATCGAATGTGCATGTCTAATTAAGTTTAAGCTATTGTAATCCCATCCAGTTTACTCTGTATTTCGAGAATGTATCCTAACTATGGGTGTTCAGTTTGGATAGTAGACTTACGCTGATTGATAGGGGTACGTTACAACATATTTATTAATACGCTAACTACGCGAGCAGTCTGGCGGCATCTCTCTCAGGCGTGGAGGTCCACTCGCCTCTTCCTCCGTTCATTCGCTCTGATCTAACAATTACTGATGCATTACACCGAAATGCAGCTGTTCAGAATAACTGACTTGCTACGTGCCTGCTGCTGTTGGTAGGCCGCCCTCTAGAGGAAATTTTAATTCACTTAACATGGAAATATTTAACATATTGTAATTGGCAGATATAAAGCGATCAGCGGAAACGAGTGGACGATGAAAAGTCTGTAACGGTGATTACTGGTGTGTTGCTGCTCCCGTAGTTGGTTGTAATCTAGTAAATAATACTTGCTGCACGGTATGGTTTAGGACTATAGTTCACATGGGTTGGCATATAAAGATATATTTCCCTTGGGAAAGGGTGTGTTGTTACGAATCGACTCCTCTCGCATGGCAAAACGGATGCTTCTATGATTAGTAATCTGTATCGTTGTTAGTCTCAGTAGGATTAGATTGTAGACTCAATATTAGAGATGTGTCATGTTTAAATAAATTAACACTTATTTGGTTTGATTTCATCACTTTGGCAAGGCGCTTGTTGATTGTTGCGTGAGGTGCTAATTCTTGCACGCAGACGCAGTAGATAAAAGCCTCACTGTGTGACATTGGAATTGTTTTGAAAATAAATAAGTGACATTTGAAGTCCGTGTTTCTTTTGAAGGTTGCGCAGGAAAATGTTCTTCAGCAGACTCAAAGAACTGTTCATTATATGCATGGTGATGTCTGACGTCAGTTAGGAATGACCAATTTCATAAAAGTCACAACTGACAGGGGTTATCCATACAGTTTGTCAAGCTTAGGGTGTTGGGGGTCTCCGGTTCCGCGTTACGTAACGATTACAAAACTTAAAACGTGTTCGCTCGTTTAGGTGCCGATGTCAGAATGTCAAAAGAGATGAATGGGATTGCCAATATAAAGGAGTGGCATTTGAAGTCCGTGTTTCTTTTGAAGGTTGCGCAGAAAAATGTTCTTCAGAAGACTCAATGAGTGATCCATTATATACATGGTGGTGTCTGACGTCAGTTAGGAATGACCAATTTCATAAAATTAACAACTGACAGGGGTTATCCAT
Source organism: Escarpia spicata (assembly GCA_963995525.1). NCBI lineage: Eukaryota > Metazoa > Annelida > Polychaeta > Sabellida > Siboglinidae > Escarpia > Escarpia spicata. The sequence goes on from OZ023217.1 coordinate 15,509,466, forward strand.
ACAGTTTATCAAGCGTAGGGGGTTGGGGGTCTCCGGGTCCGCGTTACGTAACGATTAAAAACATTGAAAACGTGTTCGCTGGTTTAGCTGCCGATGTCAGACTGTAAAAAGAGATAAATGAGATTGTCAATATTTCGAAACCGCTGTAGGTCTAGATTGACTCGAGTCCCTTTCTGGATTCGGGATCGTCGGCATGATTACTCATGTCACCCATTACGTCTACTAGTACGTATACATGGACTCGTGGTATTATTGAGTAGTAATAATTATACATAATTTTACATCACCTGTCAGTTATGAATGAATACAGGTGAATACAACAATGAAACCTGAACATTCCATCACTGGTAAGACAAACAGATAACATGTAACCACAAAAGATATGCGAAGGGATGTGTTCCATAGATTATAAGAATTAAATATATTACCCACATTGACAATGGACATGGTCTGACTAGGTTAATGCTATGTGTATTGCGTGTACATGAACTAGTATAGAAAGTGCTTATCTTTTCTTCCGCGGTTTGTGAGATTTTGCCGAATGAAACAATTTAGACAATGTCATACCACTCGCTTTCCGTGATAACATAGGGCTTACACACGCGCAGGCGCACGCGCTAGCACACGCACGCACACACACAAACATACACACACACACTCACACACACACACACACACACACACACACACACACACACACACACACACACACACACACACACACACACACACACACACACACACACACACACACACATACGCGCACACCACACACGCACACACACAAACTGTGTATATGTGTGTTTATGAGTGCGCGCGTGAGTGTGTGCACGCGCGCGCGCGTCTGTATGGTGTGTGCGGGGATACATGTGTGCGAATGTGCGTCTGTGCGTCAATGCTTGTGTGGTCTGACCTTCTATGAATGCGTGCGTCTGTGCACGTGCGCGTCTACGTGCATGCTTGCATACGCATATGTGTGTGTAGAACATACAGTAGTGCTTGGAAAATTAGATTCTAAGTACTCGCGGCTCTGTGATTGCAGGAAGTAAGCAGTAGGCAGCATTCGTGCTCAGAATTAAAATCAGTCCTTTCCAATACGTCTAATACAGAATGACAGGCTAACTGTTATTTCCAAATAATGTCTGCAACAGAGCTTTGTCCTTTTGTACTTCGATTCTCTTGTCATAACAATGATAATAAAATACGTTTGTAAACATTACGAACGCGCGTGCCATTATTACAGTCGTTCTACTGCCCAGGATTTGTCTACTACTCATGTCAATGCGACCAGGTGTTGTGTTTTTCATTTGATTTCTGAGAACAATCCCTAGCGGCCAAACAAAGCCTGGATGAAAATGGAGCTAAGAAGTCCGCTGATATCCTGGATGTTTCTTCTCAGTTGTCTGATGCTGTGTGCGACACAGGGCGCAATAACCACCACATAAATTATACGTGCCGCGTTGGTACCACATTGAGCGATAACCTTTCCAAAGACATTAGTCGCACAGACAAATGGTAGTTTATGTTGTACACGGATGTCTCATTGCACCCTAGTCTTGGCAGACCTGTGTAGTGAATTTAATATGTGTGTATGTATGTGCGTGTGCGTGTGCGTGTGCGTGTGCGTGTGCGTGTGCGTGTGCGTGTGCGTGCGTGGATGTACGTGTGGTGTGATTGGCGTGTGTTTATGTGTGTGAATGTTTCAGTGTATGTGTGCGCGTGCGTGAGTGTGCGTGTTTGTGCGTGTGTGTATGTGTGTTGTGCGTGTGTGAGTGCATGTGTGCGTGCGTGCGTGCGTGTATGTGTGCGTGCGTATATGTGCGTGGGTATGTGTATGTGTGTTGTCCGTGTGTGTGTGCGTGCGTGCTTGTGTGCGTGTGTGTGTGTGTGTGTGTGCGTACGTGTGTGCGTGTGTGTGGAGTGATTGGCGTGTGTATATGTGTGCGAATGTTTCAGTGTGTGTGCGCGCGTGTGTATGTGCATGCGCTTGCGCGTGCGTGCATGTGTGCGTGTGATGTTTGCCGCCTGCGTTTGCACATTTTTGTTTTGGATAGATACTTTGTAAGCCACTGCAGTCAGATTGTTTATTTATAGGTTTTCTCTTGTAATCTTGCTTCGTTTTATCGACAGCTTCTTCCTACGACATCCGCTTCAGTGCCGACTTCAAATAGTTACTCAATTCCTTCGAGAAAGCCTTTCCACTTGACGACAATGACATCAAAAAAGGAAACTTGACCTCTCCATTGCCCAGTCTGAAACTGAAACGTTCGTTATTCGTGTGGGACCTGAATATAAGAAATCAACTTTGTTAATCGCTTTGAAGGTGACCCACAGTAGAGGTCGTATCAGCGACGTCTCCAACATCGTGTCCGTGGCCATAATGTTTGCGTCTTTAGAAGAGCTAACAACCGCCGTGCCAATAGGAACTACAGTTTCGTACACGATGTTCTTTTTCAATGTTTTAACATGGTTTTCTTAACCGGTTTATCTCCAAGTTGTTTTAACACAGTTTCTTACTCTTTGTTCGTAGAAAGTGTTCCTATACGGTTTCTAACACTGTTCTGTTGTGATGTTCTGTCACAATTTCTTACACGAGTGTTCTTATGCGATTTCGTACACTGTTCTAACAACGTTGCTTAAACAGAGAACGAACACGCTTTCTTTTGTGGTGTTCTAGTTTTCTAAAACGGTTTCTTGCTCGGTGCTTACTCCGTGTTCTATCGCGGTTTCTTACAATGTGTTCTAACACGGATTAATACACTGTGTCTTAACACTGGGTTCGAAAGACTGTTTCTTGCACAATATTCTAACTCGGAGTTCTAAAAGGTTTCGTACACGAATGTTCCAACGCGATGCTCTAACAAGATTTCTTACAACACGTTTTTTTACACTATATTAAGCTACGATTCCATATGTACGGAAACGCGTACGGAAAGGCAAGCGGAATGGGGAATACCTCTGTAGTGACGTCACTACTGGGAATTTCCTATCCGATTCGTGTGCGGCACGGAGCGATTCAATTTGCCGCAGCCGCATCCGCACGACAAAACTCATCCGTCTATGCATGTTTGGAACTACTTATGTTAATTTCCACCGGGCACTATATTCATTGTTTTGCCGCATGCCGCATGCCGCATCCGTACGTATGGAATTCTAGCTTTATTGTAACACTGTGTTCCAAAACGTCACGTTTTAACACGGTTTCTCACAAATGTTTCTAACACTGTGTTTTAATATGGTGTCTTACACAGTGTATACACGCATTCATACGCTGCGTTGTAACACTGGGCTGTATCACGGTATTCTCACAAAGTTTCTCACACAGAGTATTCATACGAATGTATAATTGCTCATCGAAAGCAAAGTTAATTGTATTAACTAAAATGTATACATGGTACTGAATATCCAGTCATTGTGTATTTTTTTCAAAACAAGTCGTCATCTCCTCACATCGTTTGCATGGTATTATAGATGTGCTTTGCTGCATAAATGACAAATATCCGAGTTTTGTTGCAATCTAAGACATAAAAGAAATAGCAGCGTCACGCGGCACTTGGTGGGAACGTATATCGAATGTGCATGACTAATTAAGTTTAAGCTATTGTAATCCCATCCAGTTTACTCTGTATTTCGAGAATGTATCCTAACTATGGGTGTTCAGTTTTGATAGTAGACTTCCGCTGATTGATAGGGGTACGTTACAACATATTTATTAATACGCTAACTATGCGAGCAGTCTGGCGGCTTCTCTCTCAGGCGTGGAGGTCCACTCGCCTCTTTCTCCGTTCATTCGCTCTGATCTAACAATTACTGATGCATTAAAACACTTGAAATGTAGCAGTTCAGAGTAATAGACTTGCTACGTGCCTGCTGCTGTTGGTGAGCCCCCTCTAGAGGGCGCCACTGTGAATGTTCATTCGCTTCACATGGCAATATTTAGCATGCTGTAATTGGCAGATATAAAGCGATCAGCGGAAACGAGACGAAAAGCTTTGTTTGCTGCTCGTGGTAAACTGTATTGTTGTCCGTCTCAGTTGGATTAGATTGTAGTCTCAATATTATTCAAGATGTGTCATGTTTAAATAAATTATCACATATTTGTTTTGATTTCATCACTTTGACAAGGTGCTTGTTGATTGTTGCGTGAGGTGTTAGTTCTTGTTCGCAGACGCAGTAAATAAAAGCCTCACTGTGCGACATTGTGAAATTAAAGGAATGACTTTTGAAGCCCGTGTTTCTTTTGAAGGTTGCGCAGAAAAATGCTCATCAGCACACTCAATGAACTGTCCATTATATGAATGGTAGTGTCTGGCATCAGTTAGGAGTGACCATTTTCACAAAAGTCACAACTGACAGGGGTTATCCATATATTTTATTACGCTTATGGGGTGTGGTGTCTCCGGATCCGCGTTTCGTGACGAATACAAAACTGAAAACGTGTTCGCTCGTTTAGCTGCCGAAGTCAGACTGATAGCAACAATTGTTACGACAGTTGCAATCAAAAGTGTATTTATTGTTGTGTCTTGGGCTTATCATTACACAAAATTCTCCCCAAGGCTTCAATGTATTGTATCTAATAAGTATGTGATGTGCAGTCTCATAATGCGCCGGTACCGACATAGACAAGGCGCTCGTAAGCTCAGAAGAAAGGTTCTGGCAGCAGCTTACTAAGCGCCTGTATGGGGTATTCTATTTCCGTGTATAAACGCAGGTTAGAAGGACCTCGATTTTCACTTCTTCTGGCATTGATTGGTTAGAAGGAACTCGAATTTTAAGTATATGTTCAGAAAGACACAGGCAAAAAGAGATTAATGGGACTGCCAACATTTCGAAACCGCTGTAGGCCTAAATTGACTCGGGTCCCTCTCTGGGTCGTTGGGCAAGTTCGTTTACTCTACATTGCTTCAGTTCACTCAGCTGCAAGAATGAGCACCAGGCTATGGACAGTGGTGGATATTTGTGTATGAATAGTCTTCGCACATTAATTGCAGCGTGGCTGAATGCTTCCCACAGAGGTTGAGATGGTGTTCGATTGAACAGGTCTGCCAGGGAGTAAAGTGTAAAGCGCTTTGAGCAGTCCCGAGGAATGGATACTGCGCTATATAAGAACTAACCTTTTTTAACCTTTTTTATCGTCGGCATGATTATTCTTATCAACCATCACGTCTACTAGTACTTATACATGGACCCGTGGTGTTATTTTTTAGTCTAAATTATACATAAGTTTACATCACCTGTCAATTATGAATTGATACAGATGAATACAACAATGACACCTCAAAACTCCATCACTGGTCAAACAAACAGATCAACCGTATCCACAAAAGATGTGCGAAGGGGTGTATTCCATAGTTTGTAAGAATTAAATATATTACCCACATTGACAATGGACATGGTCTGACTAGGTTGACGCTAAATGCAGTGCGTGTACATGAACTTGTATAGAAAGTGCTTATGATGTCGTAATGTGGTTTTCTTCCGCGTTTTGTGAGATTTTGCCGAATGAAACAATTTAGACAATGTCATGCCACTCGCTTCCCGTGATAACATATGGCTTACACATACGCACGCGCTAGCACACAAACACACACACACTCACACACACACACACACACACACACACACACACACACACACACACACACACACACACGCACACACACACACACACACTCACGCACACCCACACGCACACACACGCACACATACTCACAACACACGCACGCTCACACACACACACACACACACACACACACACACACACACACACACACACACACACACACACACACACACACACACACACACACACACACACACACACACACACACACACACACATACACACACATACACACATACGTAATCGCAACATGTATATGTGTGTGTTTATGAGTGCCCGAGTGAGTGGATGTACGCGCGCGCGTGTCTATATGGTGTGTGTGGGGGATATACATGTGTGCGAATGTGCGTTTGTGCGTCAGTGCGGGTGTGGTCTGACCGTCTGGGTATGCGTGCGTCTGTGCACGTGCGCGTCTACGTTCATGCTTGCATAAGCATATATGTGTGTAGAACATACAGTAGTGCTTGGACAATTAGATTCTAAGTACTCGCGGCTCTGTGATTGCAGGAAGTAAGCAGTAGGCAGCATTCATGCTCAGAATGAAAATCAATCCATTTCAATACGTCTAATACAGAATGGCAACGTCAATGACAGGCTAACTGTTATTTCCAAATAACATCTGCAACAGAGCTTTGTTCTTTCGTACTTGGATTCTCTTGTCATAACAATGATAATAAAATACGTTTGTAAACTATTGCGTACGCGCGTGCCATGTCTTTCTACTGCTCAGCATTTGACTCATGTCAATGCGACCCGGTGTCGTGCCTCTCATTCGATTTCTGAGAACAATCCCTGGCGGCCAAACGAAGCCTGGATGAAAATGGAACTAAGTAGTCCACTGATATCGTGGACGTTTCTAAGTTGTCTGACGCTGTGTGCGACACAAGCCGCAATAACCACGACGCATTATACGTGCCTCGTTGGTACCACATTGAGCGATAACCTTTCCAACGACATTAGTCGCACAGACAAATATTTAAATTTTTTAAACCAAATCCCGCACTTGTTTAATTACTGTATTTGGTCAAATGTTGATGAATAGAAACGTTTGTAAATGTATTTACCTATTGCACCAATCCAATAACGGAGACCAATACGTTTGATCATATATATGTTCTTTTCTTGTTGGTAGGTTTGAGGTACTGATGTCAATAAAAAATACCTCTGAATATAATCATACATTTTATCCTCGTCAACTCTTCAAAATAATTATTTTCATTATCATTCGACAATGCCCGTCACCAGACGGGATGACTTGGTAGATGACAGTCGTGATAGTAATACTTATCAAATGCTAGACAACGCACAACATCGCAGATACTCGTTGTTTGTTCAAAATGACGAAGGTCGGAGAGAATGTGAAGTTCACGTCCATCGATAGGCCTTAGTTGTGATATTGTAGAATTGTCAAGTAATATTCGTATTGCTATGATACTGGCATGAGGGTAGACATAAGCGGTGTTGGGTCAGCGTCTACTCCACGTTGTCAAGTCGCAAGTGCCGTTTTCCCGAAGCATTTGTCGCGCGTGCGTTGTCCGTGCCATTGTTAGGTCACGTTTTACGTATTACGCGCACATTATGTGTCACGTTCCGAACAACTGATTTACCCCATAAAAGGTGAGAATCTTGACATATGTGGGGTATTTGAAAATATATAGGTATTACGTCCTAATTTAGGGATCGTTGATTAATCCCTGAAAGTTTGGCGCTCGAGTTTCAAGCCGACTAAGAGAAAAAACGTTAACCTACCCGCATATGCGCTAACTCGATTACAGGTAGCTATGATAACACTATACATGGGACCATTAGAAAGGGCATACACACATTTTATTATACGCATCATTTAATACACCGATATCTATAATGATTTGGGGAGTATTTGCACAGATGCAGTAGAGCAGCCGATTTGACACTTGTCATCAAGCACATGCGTTGTGGCATAATTAATGATGTCACATAGTTTCTCTCTAGGTCATTCTAACGTTTTGTTAGTAAGAAACATGTTATAGTATTATATTATGTGCTGTGTGAATTAAGGTTCACACGTAGTTCGAGAGATACGTATACAGTGAGTATATTATCGGTTACCCGAAACAGGTAGTAGGTCAAAATGACGCCATCAACTGTGAAGGTATCAACCTTCTCATTTATAGAACCGTGTACCGTTGTGGCAACAAGAGACGATACAATAACCTGATGTGATTTTCTTTATTCTTTCATCCCTCATATGTGGGATTAAGTTTGGGAGATGTGACAACAATAACCTATGGATAGTCGGTGTCATGATTGTCCGTCACAGCACACAGTAGTCTAAGCTGTGTCTTGGTGTGCTCTGTCTTTTACTAAGCTTTGCCATCACCGAATTACCGTCAGTGACGTACTACTTTCTTTCCTCGTCCTCATTTTCCCGGCACGGGGTGGCGATTCCGTTACGATCTTCTTCCATTTTCACCCACACTCGTCTGTTCATCTCTGCCCTTTCGAGATCTCTCTTGGCACTCTCACGCCATTTTATTTTCGATCAACGTAAAGGTGATGTTGAACCATATTCTGTGTATATATGTTTCCTCCCATTAGAAGGCGCATGCTATTAAAATGGCGAACAATATTCCACTTCGCGAACGGGCAGGAGACTAGATGTCTATCCATCAGCACTCAATTCGCCCTGAAATAAAAATAAGTGGAATGCGAGTTGCAGTTGGTTTTGCAGAAGGACGTGTGTTTTTGTGTGAATTGGTTTATTATTATAGTTAAGCTGACCCCGCAATTATCAGCGGAGTGGTTATTTCGTAGAAAAGGATAGATCGATATTCAGGGGTGTCAAATTGACAATTGGATTTTCACTTGGTTCACGTAAGAGATACAATAACTGGCGACGATTAACAGTCATATTGAATAAATATGGTAGAAACACTTTTCCAATGAGGGAAATAATGACAATGATGACAACTAATCGCAAATATAATCCTATCATAATTCAGGTTAACGATTACCATTAAACTCTACAAACACAAAGACTCAAACGAGGGAGAAACTTAACACACCTGCAATCGCCGGTTTGAGAGACAGCACCATTCTACGTTAACATAGCTGCTCAATGTAATCAGATTCGCGCTTCTCTCGCGAGCTCATTGCGCACGTGTCAGTGGGAAGTGGCAAATAATCAATACCGAGTGTCGGAGAACGCAGATAGGTGGTCGAGAGACTGAATGCAGCCCGCGTGCGATCGATCTAACGGGCGACGTTCGGGCAACGATGAACACCGACTTTGTGACGATCGCTCACTTTATATGTGGCCATTAAAACGCCCGTGGGCGTGACAGCGCAAAGGCAAGATTTGCAATACCGTGTCATACACGGAGAAACCGACTGAACTGAGAGCGTTTTTGATTAGACTATAATTCAGTGTATAGTGTTCCGTGACTGTATGAGTTTTAATCAGCGTCTGACCCGTTAACACGTACGCCGAGGGCAGTTGCGTTATCACTAATTAGGTCCGTGAGAGTGACAAGAGCGGATGTTCCAACGCCTACCGCTAGAGAGCGCCTGTTAGCTTCGACGCCGCGCTGTCGTCAACCTCAGGCAGACAACGATCATTAGCAACGCGAGACGGATGTACCCATCTCAGCTCCCGGCTCAGCGTCAATCTCTCCCGTTTAGTGGAAGACAACGACTGCACCTACCCACGCACGGCCGCGTATTGTTGCTGTTGTCGTGAGCGCAAGCACGCATGTGTGTGATCACGGAACGTCGCCATAACGTAGCGAGTGTATCGTCTTTATAGCGGTCTGCCATCACTGTTGCAATGGCAACGGTTCGAACCGAATCGATGCTCGAGTGTCGTCCGGACGAGCGCGCGGTCATCGCTTGACGGAAGGACAAAGCAAGCCGCGACTGACCAGCCAAGATGACGGATCATGATTTCTTGCATCTCACCGCGATTGTCGCCGCCTGTGGAATGTTCGTCTTCACGATTATGTTCACTTCGGGAGCTCTCGGACACCCCCTTGGTAAGTACGTTCTTCCTAGAAGTTTAAAAAAAAGTAAAGTATAGGTAATTCCTTACATAGCGCAATATGAAGGACTTAAGACGGCTTAAAGCGCTTTACACTTTACTCTCTGGCAGACTTGTTCAATCGAACACCATCTCGACTTTTCTGGGAAATATTCAACCACGCTGTAGTTAAAGCGCGAAGGTTAGTTGTACACGCATATCCACCATTGTATGTAGCATGGTACTCAGTTATCGAGCTGAGTGAAAGAACGTGGAGTGAACGACCTTGCCCAAGGTTCGAAACGGGAGCACAGGATTCGAACTCGGGTTCTCTCGATTGAGAGTCCGATGCTCTAGACACTGCGCCACTGCGCTCCACGAGGTGACGCTAGTACTGCTGCATCGCCACAGGTGGTTTCCCTTTCCACGTCTCCCATCTCCCGACTCCTTCCTCAACTTAACCTCCTCCTTCGCAGTCCTTGCATTCCTCTTAACGCTGTCTTCCCATTTTAATTGTAGTCTCCTTTACCTCCTGTTTCACAGTTCTAACGCCTCTGCTCTCGTCGCTTGTTGCGCCGCTTCCATCAGCGTCAAGCGACCTTTTCACACCATCATCTTTCTTCTTACTATTTCATTTCTCCCGCTAATCTGAACCGCATCTCTATCTCGTCCTTAGATCATTCGTCCTTCTTCTATCCACTAGTTTTCCTCCTATCCACATTCTTTTCTCCTGCGGTGAATAGTATGCGTGAACAAACCAAACTGTTTTGACGTGTATTACCAATGTTTTCCTTGCCCAACTCAATACCTAATGAAAGCACGTTCTCATATAATTATGTTCAACGCATTTTACACTTCGCCCCTGGCAAACTTGCTCATTTGTAAACAATTCTACTTCTCTGGAAAGCATTCACATTCAGCCACGCCGCAGTTACCGCGCCAAGACGATTCGTTCACCGGGATTTAAATATCGGGATCAAGTAAAATACCATTCGGTCGTATCTGATACCTCGTGGTTGTACAGCGCAATACATACGTTTACAACATCGAAAGGACCGGCTAATCCCTGGTGTGTTCTGACTCCTACGCGAAACCTCCCATCTATTAGGCAAACGTGAGCAATTACAGACGGCCATCGACTGCCATCAACACCGTCAGAAGGTATTTCTATGCCTCTATTGATGTCCGTGCTCCTCTGTGATGACATACAAAAGAAACAATTAAGGAAGTCACCGCGTTGCGTCAACAATTATGCTAGTGGTTTCATTCCTCCCGGTGTAGGCCTATATTCTACTATGCGACGTTGTCTTGTTGTCAGTGTTGATGCGGGTTTTTCTTTATTCAGATTATATCTACTAAAAGTCCATTTCAACTTCCAAACCCTGCGGCATTGTGGCAGGCCCTAGCCCATAGTTATGCACGTATTCTCTACTTCCATAAGTGTACATATATCTGCTGTTGCTGCTGTTGAACAGTTTTGTCAAGTAATAATTATAAATTTCATTGCTTGGTGAAGATTCTATACATAGTTCGGTAACGACACAAGTTATTGTTTCTGTTTGAATCGGTAACGGTTGTAGTGATGCATATTGGATGACATGGTAACCAGGTGTAGCCACCTATAATAAGGCCTACGTTATGTCCATGAATAGTAGGCCTATGCAGACTAACCATGCTTACTCCCCATGCCTGTCATATGTCCATGAATAGTAGGCCTATGCAGACTAACCATGCTTACTCCCCATGCCTGTCATATGTCCATGAATAGTAGGCCTATGCAGACTAACCATGCTTACTCCCCATACCTGTCATATGTCCATGAATAGTAGGCCTATGCAGACTAACCATGCTTACTCCCCATGCCTGTATATGTCCATGAATAGTAGGCCTATGCAGACTAACCATGCTTACTCCCCATGCCTGTCATATGAATATTTGTTTTGTGACAGGCCTATGCAGACTAACCATGCTTACTCCCCATGCCTGTCATATGAATATTTGTTTTGTGACAGCTTACGCATTGCATATACGACGTGTATTCGCGGCCGTATAACAAGCACCTCAGGCTGTTGGCGTGAGCATGTCAACGTAAAAACTCATAATCGATACATCGTCGTTTAATATCTTATAAAAGCGTCACACTAGAGCCGCCTAACTGCATCCATCATAATTACCACGCAATGTTAGTGAAATACCGCGATAAATTAATAATATCGATTTCCCCCGGAAATAAGACGAAGTAATTTCAGTGTGCATATAATATTTAAATGTAATCATATCGTTACGTAGTGCGTACGTTTCGTCATCTATTCTATGGGCGGGCCAGGTGTAAGTCTTTGACCAGGCAGTCGCTGCACTACCTGAACTGGACGAATGCACAAGGAGCGTAAACATGTTCAAGAGAACAGTCTTCTTAAGAAAGTGGCTGGTCCTGCTTGTATCAATTTGCGAGACACTGCCACAACCCGTATTGGTCAGAAATAACTTGAGCTAGGCAGATGGAGATCACCGTGTCCATCTGATTACCTTGCGGTTGTCGCATAGGCTAATCACGCGATAAAGTATTCACATTGAAATTTCAGCTTCTGAGAGAGATGGGGGGGAGATAGAGAGATAGATTGAGAGGGAGAGAGAGAGAGGGGGGGAGAGAAAGAGAGAAAGAGAGAAAGAGACAGACAGACAGACAACCACTTCTTTCACCGTGTTGAACCTCTTTATTCGTGGGTTGATCTCTTTCCCCGTAGTGGATCTCTTACCCCGTGAGCTGGTCTCTTATTCCGTGTGTGGTTCTCTTACCCCGTGTGAATCTCTTAACCTGTGAGTTGGTCTCTCACCCCGTGAGTTGGTCTCTTACCCCGTGTGAACCTCTTACCCCATGAGCTGATCACTTACCCCGTGTGTGGATCTCTTACCCCAAGTGAACCTTTTACCCCGTGAGTTGTTCTCTTACCTCGTAAGTAATTATATATATATATATATATATTTGTATATACTGTGCCCGCCCAAACGACGATGTAATTGCCCTTACAGAAATGAATAAAGTTCTATTGTATTGTATTGTGGGTGGATCTCTGGGTGGTTCTCTTACCCCGTGGTTTGACCTCTTACCCCACGTTAATGAAGTTCGCTAAAATGGTTATCACTTTCAACAGAAGATTTGCACTTAAGATAATGAACTAAATAACTCACAGTAGAAAAAGACAATAAACCGAACGTTTTCTTACTCCACCCAAAACATAACATTTATTATTGTATTTAGATCAATTTTGAAATTTTGCCGCGCTACGCCTGCGCTAGAATGGCGTGCTTTTGGAACTTGCCCCCGTCTAGGTGAGTCTCAATGGGGTGCAGTTGGAGATTTTTGGTGAGCTTCTGAAATTGTGAACAAATCGTCGCAAAAAAATGGTCAACAACACATCCCACCACGTCTTCCGATGTCATGATCCGATAGCGGAGTCGTGCAAAAACCCCGGCTTAGCTCGTCCAATATTTATTTGGTTCGGCCGCGAATGGAAGTTTTTGTTTAGTCTCAAAGGGGGAGGGTGCAATTAGGGTTCTGGGGTCCCACTAGACTACCATCTCTCGATACGTCCCTGGTTTTGATGCCAGGAAACACATACAAAAAAATGATGAACAGTATTGTCAGACGTCTCACAACAAGGCAATTTGTGAGACATATGACACAGTCACTTCGCGTAGAAACTTCCCATGATCAGAAGGATAACTCCATACACGTCATGCACGTGCACGCTCTCACGCTCGCACGCACATGAAACCGGAGCTCGTACGGTTACTGTCATTTAATCAGCCATCAACGAAATCTGCCACGTTAATCTACCAACGAGTCGGGCACTTCGTTTGAGGCGTGCGCCGCGACCAGGAGGGACTTGATTTGATACCCAGGCCAGCGAGACAACACACAATTTGTTGACAGACCGTTGACCGACTGTTATAAGACGAACAAGTGCCAACAATTCACTGAGAATCCTTTTAGGCATCCCAATATATTCTTGCTCGAGTGAAATGTTTGCGTATACAAACTTGCCAAGTTGTCAATGTGTTACAAGAAGGAGTATATATATATATACGTTTATAATAATAATAATAATAATAAGATAACTTCTATTGCGCCTAAATCCTTGGAAACCAATCTCAGAGGCGCAACAAAACAAAAGGGTTGGTCAATCTCAAAATCCATAAGTAGTTTTCCAGTTGTCAACAGATGGGTCAAGGCGTTAGGGAGCTACGATGGATAAGCAAGGTTGTAAAGATACGTTTTTAAATGACGACGGAATTTTGTAATATTTTCAACTGATCTAACACTAAGAGGAAGCATATTCCAAAGAGTTGGTGCAGCAACAGAAAAAGCCCTAGTTTCAATGTTAGTGTTGACTCTAGGAACAAAAAGTAGGTCAGAACTAGATGATCGAAGCTGGATAGATTTACTTACAGGAGTAAGCAATAATTGCAAATAAGATGGTTGCTTATTGGACAGTGCCTGGTATGTAATGGTACAGATCTTAAATATTATACGATATCGTACAGGAAGCCAATGCAAAGACTTCAAAAGTGGCACAGAGCGAGAAAACGAGGAGATCTTGTAACTACTCTTACTAGACAATTTTGGACACGCTGAAGTTTTGTGATATCCTTGCTAGCGATATTATAAAGGATTGAATTGCAATAGTCAAGTCTGCTGCTAACAAGCGCTGTTGCAATAGTCTTAGCAACATAAAATGACATATACCGGCGAATACGGCGAAGATCACGAATATGATAAAAACAGCAACGACATGTTTGAGATATATGTTGTCGGAAATTGAAGTTACTATCAAAGATCACTCCTAGATTCCGCACCGAGGTTGCTGGCGTGATATACTGATTCAAAATACGCGTAGGGAAAAACCATCCAGTTTACAACGCTGCATTGGAGTACCAATAATGATCAATTCAGTTTTATTTGCATTTAATTTCAACTTGCTGTCAGTCATCCAATGGAAGATATCTTGAAGGCAATCACTAAGTTGGTTAAGGGAGCGATTTGTATCCGGGATAGCCAACGAAATGTAGATCTGAGTATCATCAGCATAAAGATGATGATCTAAGTTATGTCTTTGTATAACAGAGCTTAGTGGCGTGGTGTAAAGAGTAAAAAGCAAAGGCCCAAGAACAGAACCATGGGGAACACCAAATAAAGCCGGCAGTGCAGCTGAAAAGCAGTTCCCAATCTTTATAGTTTGGTATCTATCAGTTAGATACGAAGAAAACCAGCTTAGAGCTGTGCCAGATATGAAACGTATGAAAAGGATTAACAATTATATTGTTCACAGTGTTGTAAATAGTGGCATGATCTATTCGTCTCTGCTGCAGTAAAATAGATGAAACTATTATTTTGTCTACGGTAATATTCTTTATGTTACTGTACTAGTTACTCATGATATGGCTGCTATGACATTTGTGTTGAGCAGCTTTGTGTCTTCTTTTTCTCTCTTTCTCGTGTTGATGTTATTACATGTATGACTATGGAACTTTCCTTATATTAAGGACAGAGTCTGAAATAAACTAATCTTATCCTCCGAGCGACAACGAACACACAAACAACAACGCGTTAAGGTTTATTATATTATTTTACAATTAATGGACGAAGGCGAGATTTCCACGCCAACTCACTGACGTTGACATGAAAGCAATACGAACTACGCGGTGTCAACAAATGGGACAGAAAGTGAAACGGTAATCTCTACAGGGAAAGCAAGACTGCTTGTAGAAGCCACGAGAATTATTACATGATGCGAAGAGAAGAGTATTACGCTATTAAGGTGGCACTGAGCATGAAGATGGCTGGGAAGATACCGACAGGAATGGCCCGGTTACGTTGGCTCAACACCATCAGCCGCCAATTCGACAAAAAGAACACCAGACTAAGACAGTTTTGAAGAACATAACGGTACAAGAACCGGTCTGGCCGAGAAATACAACTTGAAGAAGTATCATATGAAATCACGCTAACACTAGTTTATACATCAATGGAACCGGAGGTCTAGCCGAGAAATACAATTTGGTAAAGACCAGATTAAATCACGCTAACACTTGTCTATTCTTCAGGTTTATTCGTCAATGGAACCGGAGGTCTGGCCGAGAAATACAACCTGGGCAAGTACCAGATGGACGTGACCCCCGCCGAGTGGACCTTCTACATATCGGCCTTCATCTACGCGTGGCAGCTAGTGTGGCTGACGTACGGCGTGACGACGGTGTGCCGACGAGTGCCCGGAAGTCGCAGTCATATGTACACCCACTTCCCCGTTTTACCTCCCATCCTCTACGTCGTCTTCGCCTTCGCACTCGCCTGCAACGTCAGCTGGCTCCTCATCTGGGACCGCGAATACATGGAGATCGCGCTCGTCTTTGTCGACCTGATGTCATGCACGCTCTATATCTGTCTCGTAGTGTCACTGCGCAGACTCAACGACTACGGCGCCGAGATGATGGCTATGGGCATGCGCAGAGACATCTGGATGATTCGCGTCTTGGTGCAGAACGGACTCGGATTGTTCGCGAGCTGGGGCAGCGTCGCCGCCATGTTTAATTTCGCCGTCGTCCTAAAGGTAGGTACACGGAGTGTGATTGGTTGGCTGCGTGTGGTAGACGGATTCTGATTGGTTGTGACATTTTGGCTGTGTATGGTAGACGGGTTCCGATTGGTTGTGACATTTCGAAGTTGCCAGGGACTTAAATATCTGAGTAAATGAGGAGAAGTAATTGCGTTGTACATTTAAGATATAATTTGAATATTATTAATAAAACCATTTACAGTAGCCATAGCACATCGTTACTGACGTGATTTATTTGTATTACATATTGTATTTTAATTATATATTTACTTTTGTTACTTTACTGGTGTTACATTGGTGTTTAGTTAAATACAACATTCAGTCAGTGTTTAGCTAGTGCTTTATTATACATAAGTTGTTTAGCTGATACGTAATTTTAAATTAATATTAAAATTCCGTTTAATATTTGTTATAGAGGTTATGATTTACTAATATTGTATACACTGGACAGGTTTAAATCCTAATACACAGCGCTGTGTTAAATATTATCATTATTAGGGGGGAAAAACTGTAAATCAAGGAAAGGCACGCGTATAACTAAACATTTACTTATATATTATGTTTACAACAACGTTGTAATTGTTTATTCCGCAAGTAATACAACGATGTGGATTGGAAACACAAGATGTATGTCGCAATATGATCACTCACGTTTGCCAGTTTGACAACATAATATAAATATGACTGCTATTCCAAAATGTGAGTTAAATTGATTACTTAAAATGGTGTTTAATATATAGATCCTGTGCAGTTAAATTATATGATTGTATCGGCGATATTCTTCCAAGACACTATGTGATTGCAGACCCGTAGGCTGGGGGCGTGACGGGTTAATACGCTTCCCCTCTGCTGAGGGAAAGCTGTCCGCTTGATGGAAAATAGTCCGTTTGAAGGCAAATAGTTTCCATGGATAAAAAAACCAACAACACCGCTACCCGTCAGCTACTCCGATAATATGGAACATGTCACTGCGACACCGGCATAAGCGTGCAACGTCACCGCGATACACGTCCAGCTGCACCTCTCCCTTTTTTGAGACTACATGTATTTCCCAAAATGTTCTGATTTCCCTAAAAACGCATCCACAAGAATTGTCCACGCAACGGTACTGAGTTGTGAACGCGGCTTTCTATCCTCGAGAAGCTTAGCTAACATTTCTAATCTTTCACATCACTCCCACGCCGAACTGTCACCATAGCAATGTCAACTTGTTGTCAACTACGTACTCGTAATTCATGTTGCGGGGACAGAGCATTTAGAATAAGGCAACAACGACCAAGTCAAATGACTTGCGCTTCTAACGACATCGAAATGTGGCAAGTATCGATCTTCCAAGGCTAGCATTGTGCTGTTAGACCTCCCAAAGCCACCTTTCCAGTTTAAGAGCATGGAGAAATGACACTTTACGTCGTTGCTCGGTTAACACGGCCGGTGGAGTAAGTCCTTACCTACAATAGTCGTGGGAAATGTCTCAGTGTAGGCTTATATGATGTCAACTAAAATGTTAACGTCTTTGTATGTATGTATGTAAGTATGTATGTATGTATGTATGTATGTATGTATGTATGTATGTATGTATGTATGTATGTATGTATGTATGTATGTATATATGTATGTATGTATGTATGTATGTATGCATGTATGTATGTATGTATGTATGTACGCATGCACGTATATGCGCATGCACGTATGTACGTATGCACGTATGCATGTATGTACGTATGTACGTATGTACGTATGTACGTATGTACGTATGTACGTATGTACGTATGTACGTACGTACGTACGTAGTATGTATGTATGTTTGTATGCACGTATGCACGTATGCACGTATGCACGTATGCACGTATGCACGTATGCACGTATGCACGTATGCACGTTTGTACGTATGTATGTATGTATGTAATATGTATGTATGCAGTATGTGTATATGTATATATGTACGTACGTATGTACTTATGTACGAATCTTTGTACATGCGTACGTGCGTACATGCGTACGTACGAACATGCGTACGTGCGTACGCGTGTACGCGTGTACGTGTGTACGTGCGTATTTGTGTACGTATGTATGTATATATGTGTGTATGTATGTATGTATGTATATATATATGTATGTATGTATGTATGTATGTATGTATGTATGTATGTATGTATGTATTTATGTATGTATGCATGTATGCATGTACGCATGTATGCATGTGCGCATGTTTGTGTGTGGTGTGTGCTTGCAATATTTTGTGTATATATGTACACACTACAAACACACTGCTTCCTACCTAAACGCCAGCTCACACGGACGCACATACGCACGCAAGCAAGCACGCACACACGTCCCAACAATACATATGTGACGTCAAAGAACACACAAAGAAACACTCGTCCGTCCTTAGTGGCGCGTTCCGGCATCGCGGTTCTGACGTCACAGATGAACGCATGAAATTGAGTTACCCACATCAATTCGCGTGACTAATCATGCCAAAAAAATTCACGCGAAATGCGAGATCCCGCTGAGAACAACCTGGCTAGCCACCAAAAAAGAATAATTGACATATGAACACGTCCAACGATATATTTAGACCCCTTCGATCTTCCAAGGCTAGCATTGTGCTGTTAGACCTCCCAAAGCCACCTTTCCAGTTTAAGAGCATGGAGAAATGACACTTTACGTCGTTGCTCGGTTAACACTGCCGGTGGAGTAAGTACTTACCTACAATAGTCGTGGGAAATGTCTCAGTGTAGGCTTATATGATGTCAACTAAAATGTTAACGTCTTTGTATGTATGTATGTATGTATGTATGTATGTAAGTATGTATGTATGTATGTATGTATGTATGTATGTATGTATGTATGTATGTATGTATGTATGTATGTATGTATGTATGCATGTATGCATGTATGTATGTATGTATGTATGCATGTATGTATGTACGCATGCACGTATATACGCATGCACGTATGTACGTATGCACGTATGCACGTATGCACGTATGCACGTATGCACGTATGCACGTATGTACGTAGTATGTATGTATGTTTGTATGCATGTATGCATGTATGCACATATGCACGTATGCACGTATGCACGTATGCACGTATGCACGTATGCACGTTTGTACGTATGTACGTATGTATGTATGTATGTAATATGTATGTATGCAATATGTGTGTATGTATATATGTATATATGTACGTACGTATGTACTTATGTACGAACCTGTGTACATGCGTACGTGCGTACATGCATACATGCGTACGTGCGTACGCGTGTACGCGTGT
Source organism: Escarpia spicata (assembly GCA_963995525.1). Lineage (NCBI taxonomy): Eukaryota > Metazoa > Annelida > Polychaeta > Sabellida > Siboglinidae > Escarpia > Escarpia spicata. Next base: position 15,528,976 of record OZ023217.1, read on the forward strand.
ACACGTGTAAGTGCGTATTTGTGTACGTATGTACGTATGTATGTATATATGTATGTATGTATGTATGTATGTATATATATATGTATGTATGTATGTATGTATTTATGTATGTATGCATGTTTGTGTGTGGTGTGTTCTTGCAATATTTTGTGTATATATGTACACACTACAAACACACTGCTTCCTACCTAAACGCCAGCTCACACGGACGCACATACGCACGCAAGCAAGCACGCACACACGTCCCAACAATACATATGTGACGTCAAAGAACACACAAAGAAACACTCGTCCGTCCTTAGTGGCGCGTTCCGGCATCGCGGTTCTGACGTCACAGATGAACGCATGAAATTGAGTTACCCACATCAATTCGCGTGACTAATCATGCCAAAAAAATTCACGCGAAATGCGAGATCCCGCTGGGAACAACCTGGCTAGCCACCAAAAAAGAATAATTGGCATATGAACACGTCTAACGATATATTTAGAACCCAGTAAAGCCTGCATTTAGTTTTGTGAATCGACATAGAATGCGGTGTGAAAAATACACCTAGACAGCGCTGACCACCTATCTCACAAGCACTGTTTATTGTTCTACCTACGCTTAACGTGGACAGGCGTGTTTCTCCTGTAGCTGCACTAGAATCTGGAATGACCTCCCCATTATTTAAACATCTTAAACATTTGCTCGAAATTGAATTTCTACCTTATTTCTCCGGCGGTCCGTTTCTCTAATGATAACGTTTCTGCGTCCCTGTTCACGATATCATGGTTATTGATTATTGTTTTTGTGCCGCAGTTTTCAGAGGATATCAGCGCTACGGAATTCTACAGTGTATCAACTACATGCCAATTTCCCCACTTGTCTCCTTGGATCACACTGCAGTTTATGTATTGCTTTATTTGCTTTTATTTTTCTACATGGCCTTTAAACGACGTGAAAGAATTGAGTGGTGACCACCTCGTGAGATGCAGCCTCTTGTATGCCCGTTGTAGTTATTATTACCTCTCTCTCTCTCTCTCTCTCTCTCTCTCTCTCTCTCTCTCTCTCTCTCTCTCTCTCTCTCTCTCTCTCTCTCTCTCTCTCTCTCTCTCTCTCTCTCTCTCTCTCTCTCTCTCTCTCTCTCTCTCTCTCTCTCTCTCTCTCTCTCTCTCTCTCTCTCTCTCTCTCTCTCTCTCTCTCTCTCTCTCTCTCTCTCTCTCTCTCTCTCTCTCTCTCCGTTTCTCTCTCTCTCACGCACGCGCACGCACAATAACGCAAACACGAACATACATACACAAACACACACACACACACACACACACACACACACACACACACACACACACACACACACACACACACACACACACACACACACACACACACACACACACACACACACACACACACACACACACACACACACACACACACACACACACACACACACACACACACACACACACACACACACACACACACACACACACACACACACACACACACACACACACACACACACACACACACACACACAAACTCGATTACAGAGCGACCACGTTATAAAACCGCTGTGCACACGATGTTTCAGTATCGGACGGGAGCGAGGGCTGAAGTCGGCAGCACGGTGTCTCTGGCCATCTTCACGATGGAGATCGTCGCCTGGTGGGTCTTCGACAACTTCGTCTTCGAGCGGGTCCTGCGCTACATGTTCACGCCCTACGCCGTTGTTCTCTTCTCGCTCGCCGGCATCATCGGGGGCACGCACGACCTCTACCGCCCTAATTCCATCTATGTGATACTCCTCTTCGCTCTCACGGCTGTTCTCTCCGTCGTCAAGCTCGTTCTGGTGGTGTACCGCCACCACAAGTACCCGATGTTCGTGCCCAAGCCGACCTACTCGCTCGAGCTGCCGGAAGCCTGCAGCGTCGAGGTGCACGGACTGTTGGAGACGCGGACGTAACCGTTGTTTGACCCGCTGGACGAGCGACGAATCTATTGAACTATGAAAGACCAGTGTGGCGTGGATTTACATGGTCGTGAGGGAAAGGATTTAACCAGGGACGTATCTTCGTCCGGTTGTCAACTTGTTGTTGGTATCGGCTCCTTAGCTTGCATAGCGTAAGCTACTACTGACAAGGTGGGCCACTTGAAGGTTACCGTGTTCCCCCCCCCCTCCCGTTGGTGCAAAACATCAAATAACATATTACTGCATCATTGTCTGTTCACAATATGGCGCTCCAAACGGAGAAACTTGCATTACAGAGCTGAGTCCGGCGACCCGAAAATTACTGCAAGTCGACCGACCACAACTTTAGTTTGCTGGGATACGCGAGAAGAATAATGCATTCTCTTGCATCCCTGATGCAAATCTTGATTAAAAGTGGAACGGAAACTAGCAGTAATCATGAGCGGCAGATTACAATATTTCCGTGCTGAGGTTTACTCATAGTTCTTGCAATGTACGGTTTTTATTGTCAGTGAACATTTTCTGACTTATCTTGAACAATAATTTCGGTTCTAACACGTGACAAGTTTTGTGCTCTGTGTAGTGAAATAGTTGCCGCTCTGGTGCATGTGTGGCAGCAACATGTTCTACGTAAAAACAAATAAAATAAAAATAATTTTTTATTTATTTATACACCACATATCTCCACAAAGCAGATTCAGGGGTGTTTACAAACTAAAACATGAACACCTAACACCGAAGAAGATGTAAACTGTTCGGTACGACTGACACCGTTCGAAACGCACAGACACCATAAAACTGGAAATACGGTGTGACCAATACATTTGAAGTTATATAATTTTGCATTTTAATTTCTGCTCGTATATTAATCAAAATAAAATAAGCCGTCGCGATAACAAATAAAACACGTCCATTGGGGGTGTTTGTTCTCTTTAACCTTGTATTTACAACCGATTGGGCATCTACATTTTAGTGTGTTAAACTAAAGTGTGGTAAAAATGGCCTCTTTGGCGTCCCTTTTACGAAATCATATTACATGTGCTACGTCCGTAACTTCAGCCCGCCGTCACAAACAAACCATATTCAATGGTAGGCCCTGCGTTAATGGGAATTAACGTTTGCGCGATTGCCGCAGATAAAGTAAAAAGGTTATCTTTGCACGACAGTGATCAAGCAACTGTACTGCACAACGACCTGGGCGTGAACGTAACGAGAATGTTGACGCGTCGCCGCTAGAGCTGGTTTGGACATGTACTGCGCATGGACGAATCGCACACTGTGAATAAAGTGTTCATGTCCCGATCAAAGTTCGCCCCGCATTCTCTATCACACTTGATGGGTCACATCTACCATTGTGTGCAGCACAATCCCCGGCCCAAGACCGGGCTGCTCGGTACCGTGTTTTCGATGAAACGTACCGGAAATGTGAGGAGGGAAGACAAGCTGTCTCTGTAAGAGGGATTATAGCGTAACAACAACAAAAACGACAACAACAATAACAAGGTCGTTACGTTCAACATGTTGCCTACTCGCTGAACAAATGTTATCGGAATACCAGACTGCTAGGTCTGTAAATCCTGTCGCTAATATAATATGTTTACTGTAAACAATGCGCATTTTTGTGAGAAAGATGAATGCACCAAACAAAAGGTCATACGCATCAACAAATACTCGCCATCACAATTCGGCATACATTATTTATTATTATTAGTAATCACATATATATACATTTATTTAGTTATATATTTTACTGCTGTATAATTAATGTTTTGCATTAGTATTTTAATAATTCATATTACCAGCACCTACTATATTGATTTAGTTATTTCCTCATTTTGAAATGCTATACCATTTTATTGTTGTATTTATGTTAAACTATTCTTATTACTAGTAACATTTTTTAATACATTTGTTTGATTTATTTTGCTATTCTACACTATTTTATGTATTTTAATATGTTGTGAAGCGCCACGAACACTTCTGGATCTGGCCATGTATCAAATAAAATATTATTATTATTATTAAAGGGCCCACATGTTAGACGTTCCCTACTTTCTGGTTGACTAGATATTTTCTGTTTGTACATTACGGAAGACTGCCACACACAGTAGCATTACTTTCGTGAAACCAAGCACGAAGTGAAAGTGTGATGTGATCACATTCGCCAGGCTTCGCATGGCAACACTCTATCACGTTTACTGGATCATTAAAATATCGCCGCCTGTCAAAACTGTAACGATGCCAAGTGACATGGCACCCTTCTAACTGGCACCATTTAGCAACGGCTCGTACACATTGACAATTCAAGAGATGCTATGACTAGCTGACTTTCTGTGCTGTAAACCCGCTGTTGGTTGCATTTCTGGTTAATTTCTTGATACTGTTTCTCTGGTTAAAAAAGTCTGACAAATCAACGTGTGCTATTTTAATGTAGTTGTTTTGTTAAAAAAAAAATTTTTGGAGTATAGCTTAACGTAGCAGAACATTAATTAACATCGCATAAATCAAATTGTCTGTAAATTATATTCTACTTGTAACTCGTGTACATGCTTTGTATATGACATGCTCAATTTTGATCGGCAGACATATCGTTCTAGCAGATAAATTTGCAAAAGCCCGATTTTGCAGCACACACACGCACACACGCAAGCACGCACCTCGATACCCAAGTGTTGCACGTCGGATCCGCGAGTGCCACTGAACTACAGGCGAATTACGCTTAGTTGTCATGTGTATAAAATGTACTGCTCTGTTTTGAATGTCTTATATCATGGCTCGAGGACAACAAGCAAAATAGTTTTAGACCAGGTTGCAGTTGTCTCGACTACCATCTACCATTACAATATAATTAATAAACTTAATAAATGGTTAAACTTAACATATGTGGAAAGATGCTTGAGGCTTTGAAATGATTGCATGTTGATCACAAAGTGTTAGGGTAAACAACTTTACGTTTAACTGGTGTGGGATTAAACATGGTTGTGCCCTACCTCCTATCGTGTTCAATGTGTAATTAATCGATATATCAGCTGAATTGATGTGCACTGATATATGTATTAAGATTGGCGAAGGTATTATAACAATGTTATGCAGATGATAATGCGTTGTTGGCCGAACCAGCAGAAGAACCAGCAGAAGAACTGCTAAATGTTATCTGTAATGACCGAGGCATGTCTGTTAACAAAAACAAAACCAAAAAATTTACATTTTCATAATCCATCAATCCCCGAAGCAACATACGATTTTTATCTAATCAATTTGGAAAAATCAAGTGACAAAATGTGTGTTTTTGTGGATGATGGAAATGGCCGAAAGTGGGAAACGAAATTGGGGTTACGAAGTATTCTCATCATTACCATTTGTTATGTTAAGCTTTTTAGTGTTTCATTATTGTTGGCGTTTTAATGAAGCAATAGGAAATAATTGTATGGCTGTAGTGTGATGGTTTAAGGAAGGTGTTTCTGCATGGGTTCACGTCTATGGATGTGTGTATTTATGTTGTGCCGTTCACGATGCATGCATGCGTGTGTACGACTGTTAGGTAAGTGAACTGGATAATGTGTTATGTGCGTGTGCTTGTGGTAAACAAAGAAACAGACAGACAGACAGGCAGACAGACAGACAGGCAGACAGACAGACAGACATACATACATACATACATACATACATACATACAGACAGACAGACAGACAGACAGACAGACAGACAGACAGACAGACAGACAGACTAACATATATATACATACATACATACATATGGCGGAAAGATGGCGCCGGTGCATGGCGACACGTTGTGACGGTGAATGATTGTTTGTACGTTTTTGATGATTGTTCTAGTGTTTAAGTCTATATGTGTATATACGTATGATCGCGAAGATCTACTGAGAACCAGGGAATCCATGAACTGTGAGTACAAACCAAACTTCACCTTGGAGGAAACGTTTTCTGTTGACAATACGGGTCATACATAACACAACGCCTCAAGCCGCACAAGCAAGCGGGGTAGACGCGGGGGCGCACTCTGTAGAGTTCGCCGGCGCAGCCTTCGACCACCACTCCCTGCTATCGTTCTAGCAAATGTGCGATCACTGAGGAACAAAACAGACGAAATCTTTCACCTGTTGACTTACAAACGAGAAATAAGAGACACCTCTATTCTGTGTTTTACGGAAACGTGGTTAGATGCCACGACCCCTGACGCGGCAGTGACACCCCTTGGTCATGCTCTGTTTAGAGCGGACCGATCGAGCAAACTGACGGACAAGCAGCGGGGTGGTGGCGTGTGCTTTCTTGTGAAACAGCGGTGGTGTAATGATACTCAGCTTGTCTCTTCTTCGTTCTATTCCCTGAGAGAGTTCTCTTCGGTCGTGATGTTAAGTGTTTACCCCCCGATGCCTGTGCTACCAAGGCAGTCAGCCAGTTGGCTGCTCAGGTGGTGGCAGCAGAATCGACTCATCCTGAACACGTTGAAGCCATCAAAGAAGACGGTCAAGAAGCGGACGGACGAGTCGACTGCAGCTCTTCGTGGATGCCTGGAGTGCACAGATTGGGACATGTTTAAAGAGGCATGTCCTGACCTAGACGTGTACGCTGACACCGTGACATCCTACATCAACTGGTGTGAGGAGCTGTGCACGGAGACAAAGACTGTCACCCTGTATGGCAACGATAAACCTTGGTTCACCAGGGACAGCAAGCAGAAACTGGCGGCGAAGAACGCGGCGTTCATCAGCGGCAGCAGGGAAGAATTCAGGAGAGCTAAGTGCTAGGCGCAGAAGGCGGTCAAGAAGGCCAAATTCATATACAAACGCAAACGTTAGGACCAGTTCGCTTCCAACAACACCGTATCTGTCTTGAATGGCCTGCGGCAGATTACGCAGCACAAGGAACACGCAGGGGCCATCAACAGCAGTGACCCCTCATTCCCTGATCAGCTGAACGACTTTTACAGCAGATTTGACAAGCTTAACTATTCACCAGAGCAGCGCCCACTTCCAGCAGGTACCTCTCTGTCTCCGCCCTTCATAATCCAGAAAGCTGAGGTAAGGAAATTGTTCAGGAGACAGAGCACCTCGGGTCCAGACAACATCTCCACACATACCCTGAAGAACTGCGCCGACCAACTCACTGCGGTGTTTACGGACATTTACAACTCCTCTCTCCAGCAGTGCAGAGTTCCAGTCTGCTTCAAAACTTCCACTATCATACCCATTCCCAAGAAGTCCAACATCACCGGGTTGAACGACTACCGTCCAGTGATACTGACCTCAGTCGCCATGAAAGTGTTCGAGCGCATAGTACTCAAGTACCTGAAGTCAGCCACCGACGGCCTCCTGGACTCGCACCAGTTTGCATATCAAGCAAACAGATCAGTAGACGATGCGGTAGCTTTAGGTCTGCATCTCATTCTGAAGCACCTAGAGAGGCCAGGAACCTATGCCAGGATCCTGTTCATTGACTTCAGCTTAGCATTTAACACCATCATCCCATTCAGGCTGTTCGATAAACTTTCAATGTTGAATGTACACCCTGCCATGTGTCACTGGGTCCTTAACTTTCTTCTTCACAGGCCTCAATCTGTCAACCCACAAGGTTGTGTGCTATCCCCCTTTCTGTTTACTATCTTCACAAATGACTGTGTCTCCGTGGACCAATCGGTCCTTGTGATCAAGTTTTCCGATGACACTACTGTGGAGGACTGGATTGAGAATGCGGATGAGACGCCATACAGGGAGGAACTTCAGAGAATGGTTGGCCGGTGTGCGGATAACAATCTCGAATTGAACGTTTCAAAGACTAAAAAAATGATTGTTGATTTTCGTAAAAAGAAGACTCCCACCCACCCTCTTTCGACAAATGGCGTGGAGGTCGAGCAGGTTGAATATTTTAGATTCCTTGGAACAACAATTTAAAGCGATCTCAGCTGGTGCACAAACACACTGTGCATTACAAAAAGGCACAACAACACCTGTTCTTCCTGAGGCAGCTCAGGAGATTCGGCATTGCTCAGGAGATTATGATACGATTCTACCGCGCAATCATTGAAAGTATCCTCACTTTCTCGATTGTAGCGTGGTTTGGCCGCGCCAGTCAGGAGGAGAAACAACGGCTAGAAGTTATCGTGAAAGGCGCATCTAGAATCATTGGGCGCGAGTTGCCATCCATTGAATCTATTTACCATGCTCGCTGTGCGCGAAATTGCAAGAGCATTGTATGGGATACTACCCACCCAGCCAACCATCTCTTTGAACTTCTTCCCTCTGGCAAGCGCTATAGAAGTATTAAGACAAGTACCACTAGACTTTAAAATAGTTTTTTTTCGCAGGCTGTGAGTCACTTGAACCGCGACATGCCATGATACTGTTTTAGTCGGTTTAGATTCTATGTCGCCATGCTAAATTATTAATTAATTATTATTATTGTTTATTATTTACTAACTTGACTACATGTATGTATATACTTTTTAACTGTCGGCTTAGTTTTTATATCGTCAGCTAATTTATTTATTCATTTATTTATTACTTTTTAACTTTTTAGGTAATGTTCAGACGGTATTAATATTATGTTATCAAGTTCACTTTATGTCAATAGATGTACGACTGTCTTAAAATATGTTGGCAGTTGGCCTTGGTTTAAATTTATACTAGTTTTAGCATAGTTTTATAATGTTTCTGATTGTATATTTTGCGTGTGCATGATGTGATGGGGGGAGGGGCAGGGGAGACAAGCGTGTATGTATGTTGACGCCACAACGTCAAGAATTCCTCGTACATTTTAAATGCTACTTGGTAATAAACAATCTGAATCTGAATTAACCGGAATACAGACAGACAGACACAGACAGACAGACAGACATACAGACAGACAGACAGACAGACAGACAGACAGACAGACAGACAGACAGACAGACAGACAGACAGACAGACAGACAGGCAGACAGGCAGGCAGGCAGGCAGGCAGGCAGGCAGACAGGCAGACAGACAGAACAAAATGGCACACACACACCGGGAACAAAGCAGGGAGGTTGGGAGGGAGAGGAAGAGAGGGGGAGGATGAGCGGGAGAGGTCGTTACTCTTGTGTGAATGTGGAGATATGTGCATATCAATAAACAATGCATAAAAACTGACATTTGTTGATAATGAAAACGCGCACATTACCGACAAATACCTATTCGTGGGAACAAACAGGAGTGTAACACGCTCGTGGTCACAAGCCAACAGGAAGTCGCAGCTGCAGACGGTTGCATTATCAGCTTGAATATAAATCCGATAATCCCCATAACATAAAGTGGACAGCTGACCATTAATTAATATAAATCCGATAATTCCTATAACATAAAGTGGACAGCTGACCATTAATTAATATTTAAGTAGCGAACCATCTTTATACTTGCCAACTCGTCTAACCAGATGGTACTGAATATCGAAACACACGGCTTAGGTGAATGAGTCAGAACGACGTGTTCCAATACCACCACATGTACACTGTAACGCGGGACATGTGTGTGTCTAGATCAAGCCGCCTCCTGAATTGTAGAGAGATCCCGACACGAGACCGGCTCCCGTAGTGCCACTTCGCAGTCTAATGTAAATTCATCAGACACACAGACTAATGGAAATCATTGAAGCAGCTGCAAGAGCGAACAGAAGCAATTAGTTTTATCGGCACGTTATAGAGTCGTAGACGACCATTAGATCCGGCGGTAATCGAGGCCCCTGGCACTCTGTGTTTACGTGACGAATAAGTCGACGGGAACAAACTGCGGCTAGAGTTTATGACAATGACGAACGAGGTGTGTCCAGCCATAGATACGATATAAAATTATGAGGAAAACGTACCTTATGTGCATGCGCTCACAAAGGTGTCCTCCGCGCATGCATGCACGCGAACGGGCGCGCGCGCGCGCACACACACACACGCGCGCGCGCACATGCACACACGCACATGCACACACACACACACACGCACACGCACACGCACACGCACACACACACACACACACTCACACACACATACACACACACACACACACACACACACACACACACAGACACTCACACACACACGCTGCCACTCAAAATAATCCATTCCAAATTCCGAAATACAATCGCACAAACACCCACAATACAGGCATACTTATTTTGATTATAATATATTATCTTGCTCTTCGCTTGGTTAAGTTTGTATTAGTTCCCTTCAGGTTGTTATTTCCACTCCAAGTTACGCGTCACTGCGTTGTTGTTGTTCGCCTCTTCTTTCCTTGTCGTCGTGGGTGAGGCTGGCCTTGATTCCGTTCCTCAGTTACAGTTATCTGTTTTTCTTCTTTTCCCTCACTGATCTTGCACTGCTCTCTCCACCATATGTCTCATTTCCCGCTATCTTTCGCTCCCATTCTCCACTCCCCTCTCAATCCTTCAAAGTCTCTCTTTGTGCAGTCTTTGAATACAATTGTGAGGCGACCCATTCCGACTACTGAAAGCATTGCATTTTCTTCGACCGCCTTGCGATCCACTTTTATGTACTTTCACCAGAAATTGCCCTGTTCTCAGAGTAGTCAGAAACGTACAATTTCCTGGTCGTGTGACCTGTACGCGTTATTTCCATGAGTTAAGATGTCTCGGGTATAAAGCAAGCACCTTTGTAAATTGCTATTGTTATCGGTGTTAATGCTTTTGCTCCACTAGATAGCGTGACAGGTACTCGTGCTGAGCAGACGTATACTTGACGTGTTTTGTTATATGGTGAATCTTCTACGAACGATTGCACACTCAGCCAGCATAGCCATATCTCCTCAGCAATGACTGTCTACGGGCGTACTCTCCAGCGATCCGCAGTGTAGAAAGCTTTAGAATAGTCACTGAACACTGTAGAGATTGCGTTTGTTGTATTTGCGTTGGATCTAAAATCAGTATGGCTTTCAGGGACGATTATTTGTAATGTGATCGGTAATTCGGTTGAGTAGCAGTCTAGCGAAAACTTTGTCAGCTAACGGGAGGAGAGACGTAGATATTATACTATGATCGGTATTTGTTCTTAAACAGGGTGATCAATATAGCATAACAGTTAATTTCATTCACGTGGGACGCATGCAAACTGCATAGGAAACCTATACGGTACATAAACATCATCAATTAATTGTTGTGCATACTCTACTTTATAATGTTCGCCCTCTGATGATGTGCTGCCACCTAGTGATTGCTCGAGATGTGCTGTGCTGCCATCTAACGATTACTCGAGCACGTAGATGATCGTACAATTGTTGTCCCAAGCGGTGCGTGCACGTGCCAATGTATACAAACACGTTATTCTGAGATATTAAAGTGTGACACAGGGTTAAAAAGTCCACCTCTTCGCGTAGCCGATCCTACTGCCTGTTTGACGGATTGCCTCTGAAATAGGGTATTACGGAGACAGCTTGGTGATATCAAAAGTAGGTATAAAGTGAACAGTATATACATGTGAATCCGCCCGCCCGCCCGCCCGACTGTCTCCCCGCTATGTATTTTAATTATGCGTGTCTTTTTTTGTTCCCCTCTCTTACTGCCGACGAGGCCGAAACATGTGCGAGACTGGCGTGCAGTGAAGCGTTAATTGAGCTGCATCATCCGCCTGACTGACGTACGTCAACCGCTAAACTGTTTAACTGACACCGAACAGAGAAGCAAGACAAATGATTCCTACCTCCGGCAGCCCACCCCCCAGGGCGCAGCTGCAGTAACGCGTAACATCTCAGGGGACGGAAGTTGTTCTCAAAAGAAGTGTTAGGAGTGTTTTATTGCCTACAAACGTTGTAACTTTAGTCGCACGTTTTTTAATGTCGGCGAGTGGCTGTGCATGAATATACGCCCGGCAGCCCTTCAGTTCGTCAGCATTGTTGAACAGCTTGTTCGTCCGTCTATTAGATTGTTAGCCTAGCACAAACGCTAGTCTGTCTTTCTGTTGGTCTGTCTCTTGCCTGTCTGCATGCGCCTTGTCTGCGTGGTAGTTCGTATATATATATATATATATATATATATATATATATATATATATATATATATATATATATATATATACACTGTATATATACACACTATATATACACTGTATATAGATATATATGTATATATATATAGATATATATGTATATATCACTGAATATATATATATATATATGTTGTGTATATACACTGTATATATATACATATATATATATATATATATATATATATATACAGTGTATATATATACAGTGTATATATATATACATGTGTATATATATATATATATATATATATATATAATCTTTGTCTACCTGGCAATCGGCCTATCTCTACCTGTACCTTTATGTTTGCATCGTATTACAAACTGATTTGTTTTAATAACCTTTCTTGATTCAGTAAACAGCATGTGCACTGTTCAATCTCTTCCGCTTCCATGGCCTGCCCCCAGATGTGACAGTCACTGCGCATTGGACATATGACACTCTTCACAAAGCGAACGAAACGAGAGTACGTCGTTGCATCGAGTCATCCTGTGTTTACGATCGCGTGATCGCCCGATGCGTCGACTCACGCAGTACATCAAACGAGTCGCGTATATCTTGTCGACTATGACAGTGTATCCATTTGTATCGCCTGCTCTGTGAACGCGTCGCGACCCACATTCGCACGGATTTATGGTAATTAAACAGCTACAGTAGCGACGACAACGGAATGGTGTTGTGATACGACTTCAGCGTCGTTTTCCTGTCGCTGAGCTGGTCGCTGTCGTCTTTCGTGGACCGTTGTCGGCCCAAAGGTACGTCTAGGCGGGCTGTCAGGTGAGGTTGACCTCGGTAGCTGTGTCTCTGTCAGAAGCCGCCGGCGACATCTTTCAGGTTGATTACATTCCAATCTTGTGTTGGCTTCGTTTCCTGTCGCCGCACGTGGTTATATTTGACTTATGGGTACCGACATGTTTCACTCGAACTATCTACTCAGATTGAGTTTCGTCATGGATTTAGAATGACGAATTCATAGGGGAATATACCACGGAATGTGCAGACTTTTCGGAGGAGCGTGTAAACAAGAGTGCAGGTTGGAATCTTAAGGCATTGCCATTGGTTTCGTCGTACATGTAAGAACAGTTGGTGTCACCGGTAATCGCGCTAACAATAATACTTGCGTTTTGTTTGTATATATATATAGATGTGTGTGTGTGTGTGTGTGTGTGTGTGTGTGTGTGTGTGTGTGTGTGTGTGTGTGTGTGTGTGTGTGTGTGTGTGGTGGGAGGTAGGGCGGGGTGGAGTGGTGCGGTGGTATATGTGGACGTCGATGTGATGTAAGTGTGGCGCGTGTGGCGCGTGTGGCGCGTGTGGCGCGTGTGGCGCGTGTGTGGTTTGTGTGTTGTTTGTGTGTGGTTTGTGTGTGTGTGGGGTGTGTGGGGTGTGTGTCGTGTGTGTCGTGTGTGTCGTGTGTGTCGTGTGTGTCGTGTGTGTGGCGTGTGTGTGTCGTGTGTGTGGCGTGTGTGGCGTGTGTGGCGTGTGTGGCGTGTGTGGCGTGTGTGGCGTGTGTGGCGTGTGTGGCGTGTGTGGCGTGTGTGGCGTGTGGGGCGTGTGTGGCGTGTGTGGCGTGTGTGGCGGGTGTGGCGGGTGTGTGGTTTGTGTGTGTGGCGTGTGTGGCGCGTGTGGCGCGTGTGGCGCGTGTGGCGCGTGTGGCGCGTGTGGCGCGTGTGGCGCGTGTGGCGCGTGTGGCGCGTGTGGCGCGTGTGGCGCGTGTGGCGAGTGTGGCGTGTGTGGCGAATGTGGCGTGTGTGTGGTTTGTGTGTTGTGTGTGTGGATGTGAGGGTGTATGGTATGTGTGCGATTTGTCTGTTTGTACGTATATGTATGTTCTCGTGTACATGTGTGTAGTGTTTGAGGTGTATGCGATGTTTGTGGTGTATTTGTATTGTGGTGTGGTGGTGGTGGTGTGTGTGTGTGCGTGTGTGTGTTTGTATGTGTGTGTGTGTGTGTGTGTGAGTGTGTGTGTGTGTGTGTGTGTGTGTGTGTGTTGTGTGTGTGTGTGTGTGTGTGTGTGTGTGTGTGTGTGTGTGTGTGTGTGTGAGTGTGTGTGTGTGTGTGTTTGTGTGTGTGTGTGTGTGTGTGTGTGTGTGTGTGTGTGTGTGTGTGTGTGTGTGTGTGTGTGTGTGTGTGTGTGTGTGTGTGTGTGTGTGTGTGTGTGTGTGTGTGTGTGTGTGTGTGTGTGTGTGTTTATCATTTAAAATTTGTAGTCCGACATCTGGTGCCCTTTTTTCGACAAACTCTCTGAATGCGGAAAAACACATTGTGTGACGTCGTGAGGTCTGTCTTTACCAGGTCGATGGCCATTGTGCTTGACGTGACATGTGCCCATTACACCACCGGTTATTAACCCTTTGTGGCAGCGGCCCATATTCAGGTCGCCGGACATGCCAGTAGACCCATGTATTCATACAGTTAACTTGTGTAAATTATAACATAAGTCTTGATGACACAAATAGGCATAACATTGGTTCTGTCACGCAGTGTGTTGTCTGCTACCACGAACATAAGTTCAAATTAGGGATGCATACATAGAGAAGCTTTGAGCCAACTCCTTAACTTTTTTAATATTGATAAATTGGTTCATCTACGAATTCCGTAAAAACAGGTCATGCTATCTACAACTTCCTGTCCGTTTCACTAATGACGGACGACTAACGACCCGTAAAATCACGACTGTATGTGTTTCAACACACACACACACACACACGCACGCACGCACGCACGCACGCACGCACGCACGCACGCACGCACGCACGCACGCACGCACGCACGCACGCACACACGCACACACGCACACGCGCGCACACACACACACACACACATATATGTATATATATTGATCAATGTTGATCTGTTCAATCCGACACCATCTCGACTTCTCTGAAAAAAAACATTCAGCCGCCTTGCAATTAATGGGCGATGAATATTCTTACACAACTATCCACCTGTCTATTGCCAGGTGCTCAGTGAAAAGGGACAACATGGAGTGAACGAACCTTCCCAATGCCGAGACGACCTGGAATCTCTCCTTTTGAGAATCCTATGCTCTAACTACTACTGTGCTACAGCGCTCCACATCCTCCGTTATCAGTTTTCTCTCGGCCGTCTGCCTTTCCTTCGCACCACCCTAGATTATCGTGCTTTATACCACGAAATCGCATTCTTATTGCTAGTTCTTATTTTGCAGATCAAATGGGTGATTCCAGCGAACATCGGCGGCCGTGATGGACAAAACACAAACCACAAACTCGGCAGCTCTGTATCTGCAAGACGCACACGGAGCCACCTCACTCTGAGCCTACGGGCGATGCCGTCTCCGTAAACTGGACACGATACACAGCAAAGCAACACATGTGGATTATTGCCAGTAGTTCTTATACTCTGCGATGCAACCTTTACTTCAGAGCAGCATCGAGGTGGCGGTGTGGGTGACTCTCTATGTTGTATGGATCGTCGCGTGTCTTGCCAGCAACGGGATCTTGATAGTTCGCGTCATCCAGCAGAAACGTCGGCGGCCATGCAGCGACTCCACCGCGCTGATTCTGTCGCTGGTCGTCTCGCGGATGCTGGTCGGCGTTTTCGTCTTGCCCGCGAACGTAGCTGGACTCTTCTCCGCTGCGTACGGAAATTCGTTGCTGTGCAAACTGTTTCACTATGTTTCTCTCCTGCTGTCCGCTGCTTGCTCTGCAACTTTGATTGCTCTCATCGTTGTGACCCGAAAGGAGGCTATGGGAGGTCGGCTCTCTCGTTGCCGGACTGGGATGATCGTCGGCGCGGTGTGGCTGGTGTCACTCCTGTATGCTGCGAGAGCATACGTCGTGAACGATGTTATCAGAACCGATCGCGTTGTCTCGTGCACAGTCCAAAGTCGCTACGAGGAAATTGACAACGCGTTCTCGGCAGTCGATACGGGTGTTGTGATCCTCGCACCATCGTGTGTTTGCTTCTGGATCTACGTCGTTGTTGCCAAGGCAACCAGTAGTAACAAACACAAGGTCGGAGCGACTGGCACAGCGGCAGATAGTCCTGACGCAGGTCCTCGTGAACAACCATTGGAACAGGAATTGTTGACCCACGCTAATGGCGCGGTGTCTGGATGCATTCCACACGATGCAGGGCATACAGTTGCAAGTGCAGACAACAAGGACGCCGGTGAGTCTAACGATACGGGAGTAGCGAGAGCAGCGATAGTCCGAAATGACGCGGTTGACAGCCAAGACCCACCTGACGCTGGCCACACGGGCGACGCGGCGAAGGCAACAGATCGAGGTGACAACACGGACGCTAGCGATTCAATCAACGTCGGCGACGCGAGCTATGCGACACTTCCGGATGAGTCCGGAGACGTGAGCGACACACACCAGGCGGAAAACACCGCGACGGTCTTGCACCGAATAGATGATAACGATGCGACCCACGTTAGTGTGTCAAACGCTGCAATCGATGGGATTCATACAAATGACGTCAGATATGCAAACGGCTCTAACACTGATTGCGAAACAAGTGCCGCGATAAACGCAAGAGGATCCGCCAACTCAGCAAGCCCGAGGAACAGCATTGGCGCAACCTGTGCTAGCGATGACTTGACCAACACACTGCATCTGCTCATTGCTCTTGTCACGTGCTTTATGTTCACAACCTCGATGCCGTACGCTTGGCAGGTCGTTAGATATTTCATCGACTCCACCGTAGTCCGCGACAACTACCGACACATCGACCGCGCGGTACATCTCGTCACCTACTCCAACCCGTGGCTCAGTGCACTCATATTACTTCATTATTATCGCTCGGTCTTCCGCGTGAATTCTACTGTGCCACAGACAACATAATTTATAAGAAATATGAACGATTTAAGACACGTCGCTTTATGGTGATCAACAAGACGGTGACTTCCAATGGCCGATATTGCAGTATCTCTTCAGCAGTTTGAGAAAAAAGCTGCCATGTCGTATTGACAAGATACAGTTCGTTTCTGACTTTGGCGCATCTTGTTTCATTCATACAAAAAACAATCATGCATAATACACAAAACTCGCTATTTTTGTACTAGTTCAATGACTGAATATTTACTCTTAAAGACATCATCAAGTACCATGTTACGAAAGCGGTACCTGTACAACTCTCTTCTTCTAGGTGACGGTTCAGTTACATACATTGGCGATCAGATCTGTGCATTGAGCAATACCCCTGTGACATCCCTATACCACGTTACCGGATAATCCAGTATTTATATTCAGTATGTTAACTACCAACACTTTAATAACTCGAATCTATTAGATATACAAGGTCTAATATATATATATATATAAATATATTATAGAAGTGGAGCTGCTGACGACATGAGTACGAAAGAAATATGGTAAAACACTGTGATTAGAAACATATTAACTATGCTTCGTTTTCGTTCTAACACGGATGATTGCGCATGTCTTGCATACGTCTCCTTATGGTTTTCTTTTAAATCCTATTATATAGAAAACGAGTATGACGACTGATGACTGATGACGGTTATTTCTCGTCGCAAACTGATATAACCTAATGTTGAACCCCGGTACCTAGAGTGTAGGTACTATTTTTCTGTAGCTGCACCTAACATTTGGAATCAACTCCCTATCACTCTAAAACCCTCTGAAATTATAGCTACATTTCGTAAACAATCAAGACTGATTTATTTGAAATTGCATTCCCACCCTAACCTTCGGCGGTCCCTTGCTCTAATGACGACTCTTGCTTGTCCATGTTAACGAATCTGCCCAACGATATGTTGCGCCTCTGAGCTCAGATTCCTGGGTATTTAGGCGCTATAGAAGTTTGTTTATATTACTATTTGTCCGCTGACTTGTTGCAATAACAACTGACAATTTGGGTTGCAAGGCCGACCATAGCTTTCCAAGATTAAATACACACAAAAGTTTGCATTGGAATCGTGTTAATGTTATCATTCCTTACCTATGCTCGTCAGGCCTTGTCTCTTTTAAGACTGCAGTGCTTCTTTTCTAGTATGTCCTGTCTCTGGCCACCCGTTTGTTTTCTTTCCACGTTTTCACCCCCGATGCACGACAGGTGGTCTTTGAGAGACACACGTTCCGCCTCCCTACTGGTATCCATGTTAGAGCCGTTTTGTTGTCATTTCTTTCTGGGCCATGTGTACTTGATGTTCAATTCATTTCTATATTGTTTTCTTGACCTCTGCACTGATTTGATCTTCTCTGTGGCAAGAGACAAGATAAACTGAAATGTCATCGACCTGGCGCACCGCAGACCCGGCGCCCCCTAGATTCGAAACCCCCACCCCCCGACCCAGCGTCTGGGTGCGGATGTTCCCCAGCCTCCGAATCGCCACTAAAATTCAGCCATGCATAACTTTGAAAGATCCTGTCTTACACGGATGACATTGGTGTCGTCGACAAACTGAAGTGCTGTATTTAAACCCCTGGTAATATATAAGTATAATTATAACGATACGATTATTTTTTACATCAGAACTAGGACGTTTGTTAATCTCATGGAAAAGTTGTACATTATGTACGTATGTATTTCATCAAATATTTATTTTATTACGACGCTAGTAAAGGTGATGTTATTAGTTTATTGTATAATGTACCTCAGCCATTCGCTATTCATTTCAACGTATGACTTAAATTGGGCGCCTATCATGAAATCGAAGTAATGAAATATTAAACATTATTTAAAATTATTTAATTCCAAAAGGAAAAAACAAAACAATGGGGTGTCCCTTGACACATTTTTGAACAGCTACTAAAACTAAACATTAGCAAAATACTCTAGTATATTCATGATCAGTCACAACACGATACGTTCCATTATCCAACAATGAAATTTGCATAACTTTTACAATTTTATATGGTACACGAGCATGCCTATTTGGTCTTTGATATGTTGCACCGGTGTGCCTACAATGGTCTGGGGAAAGTGGAGTTGACAGAACAACAACAACGTAAGCTGCAAGATTGTGAGAACAACTGGTTTAGAAGAATAACAAGAACAAAGAGGATCGACAGGCGAATGACGAATTACCTGAGAACAGAAGGCAATGCAGCCTAACAGGAGGCTAATTGAGAAGCCGGATGATATGAACAGGCCACTTGGCAAGGACAGATGCTGAAAAAATTGCAAAGAGAGCAGAGGCAGAACAACACAATGAACACAGCAAAAGGGACGGCCACAATTGAGATGGGAGGAATGTGTGAGGAGGGACATGAAAAGATCGAGGAGGACGAAAGATGGAGAGAGGGAACTGTGGATAGAAAACTTTGGAAAGAACACAGCGACTGGTTCAGCTATACTGTAACTGACCATCACTTCTGTACAGCTGGGAACAAGTAGGATAACAACACGTTCTTATTTTAGGAAGTAATGTATGGGAAATAATATAATATTAAATATTTGACCCACAAGAAATCATTTAATTGTCAGTGTTCAATTATTATTTATCTCTATACGTATAGCGAAAAATATCATCAAGTCCAGGGAAAAACTGTGGTTTTCTACCCCGAAACTGTTCTGGTAAATTACTGTAGAATGGCAACTTTGTTGTGAAAATCTAAATTAGATCAGCAATGAGTAATGCCATTTCAGTAAGGGTTGGACAAAATGTACACGTATTACTTGTCACTACGAACGACCAAAACCCCCAGCAAGGCCCACGCAAAACAATTGAGGCTTTCATACACAGAAAACTCTCTGCGCCCTACAGTTTCTTGTAAATGCCATACATGGTAACATTGTTTACGAAAACCCATATTTGACCCACCAAAATAATGTCATTCTCGTAAACGTTGGTTGAAGTAGTCGTGTACTATTTTTCTCCACGAAGAACAGAAAAACTAGATTGAAGTGGTGCTACATTGAAAACAGCCTTCATTACATTGCTATGTAAGTTGTCTCAGCATATTGCTAATAAAACCCACATTTCCGTTACACTTGACCATAGTGTTCACGTGTTAAATACCTTTGGAAGGAGTTTAATTCTGAGACCTTCCAAGCTCTAAATACAAATATCCAGTGAATTATCATGCCCAATACACTATGCATCCCTATCCTCCACACCATAAACCATTTGTGTTTCACTTAATATACAATGCTAAGATAAAACAGCGCAAAAAACGAACAATTATATATCCGCCTGCAATACGTTTATTATGGACATGATAACAGGTAATTTTTGGAAAAACTTAATTGATCATACAACATGTCAGATACCAAAGTGATCAATATGGTAGCAAGTACGAAATACTATCTATTGATTTCTCAAATTTCTTTTGCGAATGGTGGCGCTGCGTTAAATTTGGTACGATTAAATAGTTCATGTGACTAACAAGCGTGACAATGCCATGTAAATTAGTTCGCAGATGAATTGTTATTTTGACAAATTTAAATTGGTTTGCCGATTTCAGTTTCCCTACCTCTTTTGTTTTTATGCACTACTGAAGTCGGATTCCCAAGGTGTATGGCTTTTAGCCTAGTCCCCTTCGTCCCCGCTTCAGGGGTCAGGACATTGTTGGACTTCCTGCTTGGTTACGAAAAAGTGCAATTTATTTTTGAGAAATGATTTTATACAAAATTCACCTGCTCTGACATAAGTGCATTTGAGTAGTCAGATTTCCCGGTGTAAGTGTAGAAGCTATTAACTGTAAAATGATGCATTGGTAGCTGATTTTACTAAGCGGAAGGGTATCTGGCGGCAATTTGGTTAGTTGACCCTTTAGCCGGATTACAGCCTGCATCCATTCGTAAATATTGACGGGTGTCACACATACAGGCATTTTACGAGAGCTAGAAATATTATATTTTGACTACACTCAACCAGCATGTCAGTGAGATGATAATAACAGCAGGTGAGAAGTTTAAGAAACTTTGCAGGTCACGTTTTCTTATAATCACACAAAACGTTAACATGGTCGCCAATGGGAAAACTAACAGTGTGCTGAGCCCTTCAGGGCTCATATATACTTTATTGGTGAGGTGTTATTCTTGACGGATAAATCCATGTTATATATTCATCATTCGTTTGCACACCATTAAATTAAGTTACATATTGTTTCTAGTTACTAAGTTGAGGAGTTCTGCAGTTACGACGGTTCGGCTCCAGGCGTTACGGTGATAAGTGTATTGTTTCGCCGTGAATGTTAAACACGTCCACACATGTCTCATCCCTTGCAATATATAAGTATATTTACAGCGATATCATTGTTTTCTACACCGAAACTAGGACGTCTGTTGTTGTTATGGAAATTAAAAATGAATGTGAATATAAATATATCTAGTAGAAAGGTTGTATATTTAACTACCTTTAAGTACATTAATCTTACCAACTTGATATTAACTATTTGTTGATATATATGTGTATTCAGTTCACGAACATTTTTGGCAGACCTCACGCAGTCGCTATTCATATAAAGATATGGCCTATGGTGGGCGCCTGCCATGAAATAAAAGTAATGAATTTATAAAGGTTATTTGAAATCCATTGGTTCCGACCGACCGACCGACCGACCGACCGACCGACCGACCGACCGACCAAAACTCTAGTCCTGGATGGGATGGCATAAAACCTATTACTGTCAAGCAGGCCTTCTCCAACCTACTTAAACATTCAATTTGCATTGTAAAATCAGCATTTGATCAAGGATATGTTCCTATATATTCCCTTTTTTTTAAATGGCGAAACATCATTAATTAATAATTACAGGTCTATTCCTGTCTTGCCTGTATTTTAAAAACTGTTTGAAAAATTAATATACAATATATTCATAAATTACATAATGAAACATAACATCTTGCCTACTTGTCAATTTGGATTTAGGAAAATATATTCCACGGATATGGCTATTTCACTGCTAATTGACAAAATTAGTAAGGCAATCGGTAACAAAGAACATGTAATTGGATTATTTCTGGGTTTAGCCAAAGCCTTTGATACCGTTAATCAAAATATATTATTGATAAAATTAACAAATTATGGATTCAGAGGGAATATACTACAATGGATTCGTAACTTTTTAAATAACAGACAACAACGAGTAAATTTTATGGAAGAACATCTTCCCATAAAACATAACATGTGGTGTTCCGCAGGGTTCAATTTTGAGAATTTTTCTCTTTCTTATCTATATAAATGATTTATCTGATCTGATCTTACTTTATCTGACACAACGTTTACCATTATGTTTGCTGACGACACGAGTACCTTTATAAAAGGCAACAATATTGATGAAATGGAAATTGCTTTGAACTCTGAAATAAAAAACTATCTTTATGGCTTAAAATTAATAAAATATACAAAACACTCACACAGTGACCTTCAGTAATACGATGAGTATAAGAGAAAGAAGTAATAACATTTGCATAGACGGCGTACAAATTAACACTGTACATGAGATGACGTTTTTGGGTCTGCTTATAAATAATAAATTAAACTGGAGCGCACACATTAAATATATATCAAATAAAATGTCTAAGAATATTGCTATTACGAAAAGGTGACAAACACATTAGATAAAAAAATCATTGTTAAATTTATGTTACATGTTTATATACCCATATATCACTTACTGTAATGTCGTCTGGGGAAGGGCTCCGAATATATACCTAGCTAAAATACATTTACTCAAAAAAATAGTTTTTGCGTACAATAAGTCATGTAGGATTTATTGATCATTCTCAGCCTTTTTTACATTTTATCGAATAATGAATATTTATGACATAAATAAATACTTATGCTGTATTCTAATGTTAAGGAAACTAGGGGTATGTTACCAGATATATGTACTGATATATTTGTCCTGCATATCTCCACGCATAAATATAACACAAGGCAGGAAGTAACATACCATATCAATATATATATATATATCTTGCAGTATGGTATATATATATATACCATACACACACACACACACACACACACACACACACACACACACACATATATATATATATATATATATATATATACCATACTGCAAGACTAATTGCAGACGACAAGTTTCTTTAGCCAAAAATCTTTTGGTCCAAAAATCTGGAATACATTTGTTACAAATGACTATCTACAATATTGTACATATATTCATATGTTCAAAAAAGGACCAAGCGTCTAATTCTTTACAACTTGTAAACATATAGTAGTTTCTGCTTTAATGGGTTTTAATGTTAAGATGCACCCGGGATTCGGTATTACAGTATTCTTATAATGCACTACTAAATAATTAGTTAGTTTATCATGAAGAGATATTTATATTCTTTTGGCACGAATTACAGTTTACATTTCAATTACGCCACGAAGAAGGAACAAACAAATGTGTTGCTTTGTTCTAGTTGTTACGTAATTAATTTATTATCTATTACTCATACATATGTACAGTACTGAACATTATGCGTTAATAACGATTATTATTATTATTATTATATCAATGCATGTTACCGCATTACTGCTGGTCAGCTCTGGCGCATTGTCTACTAATTTGTATGGCAACCAGGAAGTTATTATTGACGTTTTGTCCGGCACTAACCGAGCATTGACGAGGGCTCCACTGCGGACAAAAGCCGTATTATGAAATGTTGTTTTATATGGGCAGGCTACACGACTTATAACATGTTGGCATTATTCGACGTTGTTGCTGTGAGACGGTGCGAGTAAACACGTCTCGCACAGTGTCGACTACCACCTAGTACGTCAGCGGAAACAGTTGCCTGTGACTTATTCTATCGAGTACCCAAACCACGTCTTCTCTTTCTGAAAGATGTCGCACGGACTCGCTATCGTCGTTGCCTGGTTTACGTTCTCGCTGATCGCTGATACATTTGCAAGTTCAACACG
The DNA here is from genome assembly GCA_963995525.1 of Escarpia spicata. Lineage (NCBI taxonomy): Eukaryota > Metazoa > Annelida > Polychaeta > Sabellida > Siboglinidae > Escarpia > Escarpia spicata. The sequence goes on from OZ023217.1 coordinate 15,552,791, forward strand.
GTCTAGTGTCAGGCTAGTCAACAATGGATACGAAGGTCTGCTGGTGGCCATTGCAGAGACGGTGCCTGATTCTCAGAGTGCTACAGCCGTAGAACGAATCAAGGTAGGGACCAAGTTACCAGACATTATTGCGCACAAAACCTTGCATTGTGTACAAGTGTATGATTTGACAATTACGAACGCAAGTTATGAGCTATTTTGACTGCCGTCTTTATCAATAAATTTGGACCAACTCTATAATAAACCTCTTTTGTTTGATTGTTTGGGTATCACGTTCGCTTAGGCGCCCTTCACTGCATAGCGAATCAAGCTATCTCTCTCTCTCCCTCCCCCCTCTCTCTCTCTCGTTTGTAGTCAACGAATATCCATAAATATAATTAAACGACATGTCCCAACTAGCACCTGCGGTTGTCTTCCCCTTATGACTCTATTGTTAGTTTTTACTGAAATGCATATATTTACCCAGTGTCGTAGTGAAGGTTATTGGCACCCGGATGCAAAATAGAATTTGGCACCCCTCTCCCCGAGACATATCTTAGTCTTTTCCTCTCCGACCAAACTGAACTGGTCATTCCACTGTGGAAACTGATTTTTTATTTCATGTCCGATATTTCGATGTTTCTGATCAACCTACATGTATAGAGACTATCATCAACTTACTGAGCATGTTTTCACATCAACCCACAATCGTGATTAGAATGTGTATACAATATACGCTACAGAGTAACATATTTTCACCGTATAATAAGTTGAACGAACGCAGTTATGATGGAGTGTGTAAATAAGCATGCGACAGTCGCAAACCTCTGGATGAATGTTTGTTCCTTCGAAATTGATGTGCTAAACTCACCAAGATTCATATGTATACTTTTTTAGATTTGTTGGCACCGAGTTCTTTAAAAACGAGTGAACTTCTTACCACTTCCTGCTGGAACCGTTCCAGATTTCTTTTTATATCATGACACGCATGATTCCTGCTCAGCCGAGAGATCTTCGTCTCCTGCTAGTTATCAGGAATTTTTTCGGACGTCATACCATTCTCAGATCTTTTATTCGCCATCTCATGCATTGCTCCTTCCCTTCGCCATAAAGCTTTGGCTTCACGTCACTGCGAAGCACCCGCATCCTCTCTGGTGTCTGATGATGCATTCGGATCCACGGACATCTCTCAAATAGCCCCCAATCGTAAATAGCCATTGCACTCTCAATTCTGGCACTCCAGGAAACCTGGGCCTCCAGCGAGTTTCGAACTTCCATTTGACTCAGATGGGCCCCATTTGCCGTAATGTCTCCAGACGCAGTGGTCCCTGACTGGCAGAATGAACAGCAATTAGTTCAAACGGTGATTGCCTCAACAGAAGGAGAGAATCGCATATATCGTATACGATGTTATGCTCTTGGTGGGTAAGTTGACCATCGATTCGGTGTCCCCTAGTCCGCGCGCCCGGGTGCGACTGCACCCTCTGCCACCAGTTACTGGATTTCCTGTTTCCTATAGTTATCAAACCACCGATACCACAGTTAATATAAGCTATTGGTATTATTGCTGATCGTTCACGTTTCTCAACATCATGTACGCAATACCCTTGAACATAATGTATACGTCTTGCAGACATTGTTCACCGACGCTTCCCAAGACCTGTTCGTAGCAACACAGCGACGTGCCTACTTCCGGAAGATAACCATCCTAGTTCCTGAAGTAAGCCTGATTCACCGTGTTTGCATTCATATATATATGCCAACACAGCAATCCGAAATACTTATTCATGATACTGATGAACTTACGTAGCCGATGAAGTGCGATGGAAATGTAACATGATAATTTTATTACTTAAGTATTACACTAATTACTAATTTACAAGCGGGTTTTTCTTAGCACAAATTCAATTAATTATTACTTCATTTTCCTGACATCCGCACTGGTCTTTTCTGCCGTTGTTTTAGTCTGGATATATTTGTTTGATAACAAATACACCCGTGTATTTTGTCGCTCAGTTGTAGCCTGTCCATTTGCCGTGTTCCATCTTATCTCCTTATTGTTTATTAGTTGTTTTCCATATTATTCTGTCGCCATTTCATTGTTCTTGTCTTTCTCCGCAAAGCTTTGGCTTCACGACAGTGTGAATCAAACGCATCTTCTCTGTTGATGCATTCGGATCCATGGGATCCCCTCAAGTAGCTCCATCAAGTCATCGAAGCAAGAGTTAAAACCTATAGCAGTCTCCACTCCACGAAATCCAGACATCACATCTCCTTGTATAACGTACCGCTTAGACTCTTTCAACTTCATCTTAGTCATCTGTCACTTCATATTCACTGTGCTCGCGTACAATCTGAATAATTCTGATTTTCTTGTGTGGTATTCCGTAACTCTCCGTTGTTTTTTCCAAAGGCTACTTTGGTGCACGGAATCAAAAGCCTTCTCAAAATTTTCGAAAGTGGTGTATAATGTCGTATGCAATTCCATTACCTGCTCTACTATATTTTGAAGAATTAGTACTTACTCAAATGTGGTTCTAATTACCAGTATATTTAATGTTGCACTAACCTCCTAGTGCTATTTTCACAATTTGTCCATGTCCCGCTTGAATGGTGCATCCTTTAACGCGCTGTGTAGGGTCTGTAAGTGTGTCACGATATAATATTATGGCGAAATTCCGCGCGATTGGAGCCGACTGGCGACTTGCACAATTATTGTCCACTGTTTTTAGCATTGCAGAAGCCAGGAAACAGTTGTTGACGTTTAGTTTATCGGCTTCTTGTAGCTTTGCTAATTGTGTTACGGCGTTATCACTTCAGTTTTATATGAATTATACATTAGGAAATAAAAAATGCAGAGAAAGAGCCAGGCAGCAGTCGAAGGCGGTCATATACTGATATTAGCTTGTCGTAATGGGCGAAAGAATGCATAGCTGTCATTGTTAATAAAGACAAAGTCTAAGTCGTGATAACAATTCGATTAAGGTAACGATTACAACAAACATTCTTAACGGCAAAGTTAGTCCAACTATTTCAACTAGTGATCATCTGTCGGAAACCGGAGTAAAGGACACGATTTGGAAAAACCCGAAGATTACAACCAAAAACAAAATGGAGTCGATGTTGCCAGATGACTCCAGGTCGAAAACGAGGCGCGATACTCACACGCCCTATTATACTTGTAGCTCTGTTTACTAATGATTACTACTGTCTGACTTGGCCTGTTCGAGGTTGCTCTTCTGTCGCCTCTTGAAATATACCAGTTCGGGTGAACCTATGCCGATACATGCGCATAAACACACACATACACGCACAAAATACACGCAACGACGTACTCATACTGTGTACTCATACGACACCACGCCGCCTGTTACGGGGGGGGGGGGAGGGGGGCAGAAAACAATGTGACTGCCCTCCAATTACACACACCTTTCAGAGTCAACAAAAATACATATTAATCGTCTCATAAAATTAAGATTTCCATCCGCCATTGACGCACACCACAAAAACAAACATTCACGCTCACATTTAATGGGGTGAGCAGAACCATATGTCTGCCCCCCCCCCAGAGAAATCCCATCGGGGCAGCGGCACTCTTTACCCCCCCCCCGACCCCCCCCCCCCCTCTGTTCCCGCGTCGCTCGACATTTCGCCGCTGACAGCTTCGGGAGCAGGCATTGTTTTTGTCCGACTGTTATTTGTGTATGTTTATAATCCGTAGTACACTTGTGAAATATCCAATCGCTGTGTAATTAGTCACGCAAATTTACTCCTCAATGGCAGTATTTACCAAATTACGTTCGTAAATGTGTTACGTTGTCTACACATCTCAATATGCTAAATACACTTTGCCAGGAGTCTAGCCCTAGGCTGTAAAGTATGAACCAAAATATAATCCATCATTTGTTATATCAAATTTTAATGTGATGATTTACGTAATAAATTCAAAATAAGCATGATTCAGTGCAGTTACAGTTGTTCAAAGACATTTAATAAAAAAGACCCACACCACGATGCTGCCTACCAGATAATGCATGATAGAACGGAATTTAGAGGTAATTTTTTCAAATGTTTGTTGACTACTATATCATTCATAGAATTGTGTAAACACAACAGCTTTAATACTATGCAGTATATACATACAAGGTATTTTGCATTATAGTAGCTTTCCTAGTTAAACAAATAAGATTTGTTTAACAAAAAGGTGAACATCCTACATCAACAGAAACTATTTATAAAAATATTAACATCACATGTTACTTTTATTTGACAGTCGATTGTTATGTTTATTGTAAATGTGTTTCTTTCAAATTTAGATGTAGGGTATACACCATCACAGGAGACTATTTATAGGATACACATTCATGATTGTCAATAGTATTGTATAATGTTTAGTAAATGTGATATGTTTATAAAGAATGAGCTTAAGCTAATGTATTGAGAAACAAAACTTAATGATAATTTTAATTGCAGTCCCATGAAGCATGCAATATTATTAGTCATGTTGTCATTTTCCATTTCATTTTCTTGTTAATACATAATTGTAATGTTGTTGTGTTTGGGTTGTTTCACTGTGAGTTTGATAACCACCGAACACGCCGTGTGTGAAAAGGATAGAAGCGGAAGTTCCATAATGTATTCAAAAGTAAAATACAAATCTGCGCGTAGTAAACGGCTACATTACATTCCTCCCTGTCTCGGAAGAATACTTATTTCCAATTTCGTTTCTCGATGAAAGCTGATCTGTTCGCCTTACCCAGAGTTTTCATGAAAAGTTCCACTTCGCCATTGGCGCCTGGCCACAGCGGAGTGACGCGTCTGTGATTGAAACCAAGATATGATGCAATTTTTTTGAATTCATGTCCATTGAATGGAGGTCCATTATCAGTTCTTATTTGTTGTTGAATCCCTTGGCGAGCAAATATTGCGTCTAGCTTGGGAATTACCGTTTTGCTGCTTGTTGAATTAATGATTTCGACTTCTGGGAAGCGGCTGAAGTCATCGATGACGACGATTAGTGACTCTCCGCTCGGAAACGGTCTTGCCACGATGCATCTGGAAGTTGAGACATTCGCAGCGGTGTGCAGCGCTCGGAACCGTGCATGGTCGTGGCTTGGCAAGGCAAGCATGCCTTGACTTTGTCGTCTACCATGATGTCGATTCCAGGGAACCACACCTTCTCTCTCAGTAGGCTTTTCGTCTTTACGACTCCTTGATGCCCACGATGTGCAAGATCGACGGCACGCTCGCGGAGTAAAAAAGGAAGGACGATGCGTGTTTGTCGTAGGACCATGCCTTGGTGTACAGCTAGTTCGTCCTTGAGCTTCAGGTCCTCATCGGTCCATTGACCGCTCTCTATGGCGTGCAGTAGCTTCTGCATGACGTTGTCTTGTAGATATTGTAGTTTCACCTCCTGCAGCGTCATCGCCTTGGGTATGCTGTTACTACAAATGTAGTTGACCGTATTTTCTACAGCAACAGTTGCCGGTGGTTCAACAGGGTGGCGACTCAGGTAATCCGCCGGGTTCTCGTCATCTCGTCCTGGACGGTAGAGGAGTGTGTAGTTGTACGGCGAGAGTCTCAATCGGCATCGCTCCACTCGTGCAGACGCTTGTCTCTGACTGGCGAATATTCCTAGCAGCGGTTTGTGATCGGTGATGATCTCGAATTCCGATCCATAGACGTAGAGGTGAAAGTGTTCTGCACCCCACCCAGCAGCTAACATTTCTCGTTCAGTTTGCGAGTATCGCTGTTCGATTGAAGATAGCGCTCGGCTGGCGTAACTAACGACCTTGTCGTCTTGACACAATATCGCGCCGATGCCGACAGGACTTGCATCGACCAGCACTTTTGCCAGTTTCGTCGCATCAAAGTACTGTACAGTGCACACACTGGCTAGCTTCGCCTTCAAGTTGTCGAGTGCCTGTTGATGTTTGCTTTTCCATTCCCATGGAATGTCTTTGTGTGTCAGTCCTCGGAGTGATGCAGTGACATCCGAGTAGCCAGGAATGAATCGCGACACGTGTTGTGCCATTCCCAACAACGAACGTACTTCACTGGCATTCTGCGGTGCAGCTGCATTGACGATTGCTGACGTCTTCTTTGGATCCGCCTCGATGCCAGTCGCGCTGAAGATGTGTCCATAGAAGCACACTTGTTTTTGAGAGAATAAACACTTCTCTCTTCCCCTTAGTAAAGGAGCAGTGTAGATTAGATATAAGAAAGTTCTCATTCTCACAAAGGACTGTAAATGAATGGAACAGATTATCTCCTGATTGTGTTGGTGCTAGTAGCGTGAATATGTTTAAAAATAAAATCGACACACACCTTAAAAAGGCGGGATACATGTAGATAAAAAGTATTGGACTCTCGATAAGCCAAAAGGCTTCCTTGTCCAACTGCCATCCAGAGTAATTTTCTGGATGGCAATCTTGTTAAATCTTGTTAAATCTCTGTTGAGTTTGACGTTCTTGTTTTTCAGTCTCTAAAGCACAGCTTTCAAGCGTGTGTCGTGTTCGCGCTGTGATTTTCCGTAGACGATGATGTCATCAGACATGTTCTTGCATCCAACTAAACCAAACAACAATTCGCTGAGTGTGTTTTGGAATATTTCAGATGCTGCGTTAATTCCAAACATCAGTCGTTTGTATTGCCATAGTCCCACGTTTGTTGTGAATGTGGTTATGTATCTGCTTTCAGGACACAATTCTAGCTGATGATACGCAGAGTTCAGGTCCAGCGTACTGAAGACAGATGAGCCATTCAGATCGGTGATTAGCTCGTCGATTGTTGGCATGACATGTTTGATGCGTTGTACAGCTATATTTGCTTCTCTCATGTCTACGCAGATTCTGACTTCACCCGATTTCTTAGGCATCACGACTGTTGGGCTGACCCATGGTGTTGGTCCGTTTACCCTCTCGATGATGTCTAGCTTTTCTAGTCTATCAAGTTCTTTTTCAACGTCACGTCGGATGTGAAAAGGAATGCGTCTGTGCTGTTGCTGTTTTGGAGTGACGCTCTGGTCGATGTGTAATTTCACTTCCACTCCATCCACTTTTCCAACACCATCAAAGAGATCTGTGAACTGATCTACGATTTGTGGTTGGAACGTGCCATTTGTTGTGACGTTCTGTCTTGTTGCGACGTTTTGAGCGATGTGGAGGATTCCCAAGTCCTGTGCAGTTTGGCAGCCTAGCAGATTGCCTGTCGTGCCCTCCACCACATGAATGCTTGTGTCGATGACCGTCGAGCGAAACTTCACTTTCGTGATAAGCACGCCGATCACAGGTAGTGGTGTTTGTGAGCCATATGGATACACTTTCGTCGTAGGCTGTTTGAATAACATACTGCTGGATTGTCTGATCATTTTGAATGTGCTGTTGTCAATTATATTAACTGACGCCCCGGAATCTACAGTCATTTTGATAGGATTTCCTTCAATCTGCACGGTGCATGTGGGCAATGGGTTGTGCTCGTTTGTTTGTTTAATTGTAAAAAAACATAATCATTGTCAGATTCAGCTGCCAGACTTTTTGGACTGACTGCGTTGGTGCTTGTGACAGTGTTAGTTTGCATTCGATTACCGTATTTAGATCTGCAGACTTTCTCGAAATGTCCATTCTTATGGCAAAAATTGCACGTTTTGCCTTTTGCAGCGCATTGTTTAGTCGGCGGATGCGGATATTTGTCTCCACAGTAACGACATATTGTTGTTGTCTGTCTACTCGCAGTGTTCATTGATGTTGCGTTATTGAACCGCTTATTTCGAGTTGCCTTTTTCTTGAAACGTTTGCTGGCGATGTTAACTTCAGCTTCTCTTGACGTTTCTCCTGATGTTTCCATCCCTGACGCTTGTTTCTCAGACAACTCCATCGCTCTGCCTTCATCCAGCATTTCAGTGAGCGATATAGTGGCATCACGCAACACGCGGCGTCGTAGTCTTGACGACGTACAATTCTGCACAATCTGTGTCTTAATTTCACGATCAGTGTCAGTGAATACGCAGGTTGCAGCAAGACGTCTTAAACGCGTATGGTACGTGTCGAGTGATTCACCAATTTCTTGTTTTTCTTTTCTGAATTGGTACACTTCGTACTCAATGTTCTTCTTTGGCGAGAAATATGCAGTGAGCTTTTCACAAGCTTTGTCAAAATCGTCAGACGCGCCTGTATCTGGCAACGTTTCAAATATTTCGCACACCTGCTCGCCAGCATAATGTAGCAGCAGTGCTCTCTGACGTGCGCGACTACTAACGTCCATCGCTACCATCATGTTTGTGAAACGAGACAACCACTTCTTCCATCGGACGCCCGTATTGGCACTGTCCGTATACACGTCAAATTCGGCGAAATGCGGCAAACCGTTCGAAGCCAACTCACAAACTCATGCTCGTCGCCAATGTAATGTTGTTGTGTTTGGGTTGTTTTACTGTGAGTTTGATAACCACCGAACACGCCGTGTGTGAAAAGAATAGAAGCGGAAGTTCCATAATGTATTCAAAAATAAAATACAAATCTGCGCGTAGTAAACGGCTACATTACATTAATCATGTATGCTTGACTGCCCTCTCACAGCAAGTATCTCCAAATTCCTATTCGGCTCTATCTGATGCACAGTGTTCTATGCACAATGGAGAATGTAAAAAGGGTTCACATGTAAGAGTTGAAGACGATAGTGTTTCCTTGTCCCTTGGCTTGTCAGCAACAGCCATATTAAAATAGAAACCAACTAACTATACATTGGTGTAATAAAAAACATATAACCTTATGTATTTTGTGGTATTACTAGCATCTGAGCACACACTGTTTGGGTATACTATATAATAATAATTGCTGTTGGATTGAAATAAGTATTTCTTTACCATGCAATGTTGTAGTCAAGAAATACATAATAAAGTTATCCTAGTAACATTTGATAGTTTAGTCGCAGCGCCGAATGACATGATGACATGCCAACCAGATTTATTAAGAATGGTAGCTGCCGTTCAACATAGACATTTACCGAAGGAGTCACACGGAAGAAAAAACGACACAATACAAAGGTGCCACGGAATTAAGCATTGCCATTGGACGCGATGTTATGACACGCAAACTTCTACACTTTGATAACATACCATAGAGTGACACTTCAAACAAAACAAGAAGTAACAGTCCAATTTAAAATAAAAATATAAACATCCAACAACATGGCCAAATGTTATATTGTATAAACGCTATAAAGACATGTTCGCGAACTGCAAGCCAGTAATTAACAACAGTCGAGCCGAGAAGTTGAACGACATTCTTTGAAGCGGACACGAAGTGCTCAGCTTCAGTTAACGAACGGTCCCTTTGTATTCGCAGACGTGCGTTCCAAAAATTAAGAGTTCGGTGCCGGTACTGAAATATTCTGAATAATTGTGTATACAGTTAACAATGTACAGCATATCTATCAAGTACAACTGATAAATGTACATGTGATGTAGCGAATAAATCGCAGTTACGCATACGATGTGTCACTCTTCTTAGCTTAGGCCCGTTGTTTTGAGGACGTAAAAGTTCGGATTTTTTGGTGGTTTTCTTAACAATACTAAGGATGACGGGACATGTCACTGGTACTTGTATTATTCGAATTTACAAACTGCTGTAACCTTCACGAAACAACTACTGTCAACCTGATCACAGTCGTAGCAGATGCGACTCCAACAATCCAAGTTGCGATATCAATGGCGATGAATATCAAATTCAGTTGATTTATACGTTTATAATCCACTCATTTCTTGTCTTTAGCATTCGCTGGACAACAAACAACTCGTCGCCGAAGCATTTCCATGGTTGTCATCCAATATACTATGACTAGTTGCCATTAATCGAAGGCAACAATGCGACAACCGCGGAATAACATGGCCAACAACTGCGACATTCCGCCAGCTTGTTTGACACATATTACGTCATGCTCACGGAAACAGCCGAAGGCAATACTTCTTAGACGTTCTGTGGAGAAGCGTCTTTAGTTACGTAATTTTATGAAAACTATTTTTTAAATACATTTTTTGAATACATGATCGCCTTACTTTCTGCAGTGTAACTAGGGGCAAAACGCACACCTCAAGGCAAGTTGGTCCGTGAATAGCAAGGATAAACAGCAGACTGAACACAATCACATGTTCTTATAGCTATTCACCTTGTCTATCGTTCTGCTATGTTCGATTTTCAAAAAATATTGCATAACGACAAATATACACAGGTTTGTAAAAAATCTAAATAGGCCTTTTTTCCCATGGGATGGGCAACGCACAATATTAATGTAAAAAAAGTATGTTCTGCAGCATTGGAACAACGTATAGCATTGGGGCAAAACGCGCAGGCTGGTAGAGATGACGCGCTTATCTGTATTACGCAGCATTATCGCCCATGCCAGTGATGATTTTTGCAACTGATAAGAAAATAGGAGGATAAAAAACCACATATGTAAATGTAACGTTGTACTGTGTTCTCCTCGGTAACAACTGAACTTTCTGGAAGCTTACAGCGTGGAGGTAGCAAAGTGATATCGTGGTCTCACTCACCGTCGTGAATCTATCTAACGACGTAATTTGCAAATTTGTGCAGCAGATGCTTTTGTCTGGAACCTCACGTCACCATCTAGTGGATATCTTAATACTAGCTCGAGAAAAACATGTTGGCCTTTTTGCCCCGTATGTGCGTTTTGCCCCTAGTTACACTATATTCTATTTACTTTAACGTTTTTTTCCAACCTGTTCGTGTCACCTTTAAGTATGTTGACTGCGAACGTTTGTCACTACGTCTGCTCAAGCTTGGTCATTTATGAGTCACAAAACTTCGTCAGATGCTGATGACGTCACAGTAGTCGCTGAGTGGGCCTTTAGCATGATACGGGGCGATGGGGCGTTTCAGGCTGTACCTGAAATTGCAATGGGAGAAATATATATTTTTATATCACCATAAAGACAATGATCATAAATGTCTTTAATATCAATGTCTTTAATAATTAATGAGTTATTACCGTTTGAACATCGCGAAAGCATTTTATCCGCGCCTGTTTCATAGTTACTCGCCGAACCAACAACCACATATACATTTCAGCATTCGTTCAAACAGCAATAACTAAAAAACTAAAAAATTTATATATAAAAATAACAAATTCCGCTGTCGCGCTTACATTTATCTGGGCTTAAATAATATCCGGGTGACGTTTCTGGGCGTGCGCGTATCTAGGGGAATATATTTGGCACCAGCTACGACTGTCGCGTTTTAATTTATACGGGCGTTATGTATGTTTATATATCTATGTATATATGTCTACATGTATACACATACATTATACAATGTTTGCTTCCCACAGACATAAACAATTTCTGTCGTAAAACAGTTTCCTACCCACGCACACGTCACGTGACTTACTCTTATACTTGGTCACAAATCTGAAACAGCAAATTATAATTATGTACAATAAATATATATTATTTATCACTACGTGATCTGCTGGTGCCAAATATTATGCCTTACATGTGCACATAAACATCACCCGGATAAAAGTTAACGCGACACCGCCATTGCAATTCTAGGTACAGTCTGACCTGACATACCAACCCCCACCGCCGTTTGCGTTAAAGCATACGCGCGCTCAACTACTAACGTGACGTCACAAACGGTCGTTAGGTGTCGCAACAAAGCATGCAGAAAGGGTACTGAAAAACGCGACCAAAAGGGGCCTTACCTGAATAGCAGGACACTCTGTTAGAGTCATTATATTATTAGTATATTTAATTCAGATTGGGAATAAAAAGGTTTATGTCACAATGTCTTTATTTAACTAGCGACACTAGGTTGACGTGTAGTGAACATTCAGAACATCAAAGTATTTCGTGATCCTGCAAATAAGTAAAGTGTCATCTTTGCTCTGTGTTACCGACAGCACTGGAAGAGTAAAACGGATTACGAAGCGGCGAAAACAGAGACATTTGCCACGGCCAACGTTCTCGTAGACAGTGACACACAACGTGGCATGTTAACTCGTACATCCGGAAAATGTGGTAAAGAAGGCGAATTCATCTTAATTCCAAAGATTTATTTAACAACTGAATTGGGTAAAATGTCGATGACATACGGACCGCCAGGTAATGTCGTTTTGCTATTCACGTTAAAAAAATTGCAGACAGAATAATACCTTAAGAATAAAACTGTTTCGACAATCAACTCATGATGTGGGAAAACGTTGGACCAATTTGCATAATCAAAGCACTTCAACTAAGGAAACATTTGATTGAACTTGAGACCATCCAAGTTTATGTGATTTGTAATCTGAACAGAGTTTTCCAAACTATTGCAGAAAGACTTTGACGGTGGAAGAAACGTGTGAATGCTACATTTGACCTCATTGCGAAATAAATGGATTTTCTTTTTTTTAGGACGCACAATCGTCCATGAATGGGGACACTTCCGGTGGGGACTGGGGGACGAATATCCCGTGAAAAGGGGAAGCTTCCCAGGCTTCGACTATAACGAATACGGCCAAATTGAAATCGTGAAGTGTGGGAAGTATATGAAAGGTTCATATTTGGACGCCAGCACAGGGAAAGAATGCCAGTTTACACTGAGTAACAAGGGATTACCGACAAGCGCGTGTTACTTCCAGGAGGACAAGATGGACGTAGGAGTGTCGGCGTCACTGATGTTCCACCACTGGATTCCACAGGTAAGTGGAGAGCGCATACCACTTTAGTCGAGCAATCGAGGGATTATTGTATAGTGTTGTTTACCTGCCTGTCTGTTTCTCTGCTGTGCATCTGTCCATCTGCTCCAACTTTCTCTCTGGCTGTCCGCGTGTACTTCTGTTCCGTCTATATGTCTGTCGGTGGGTATGAGTATTTAAATAAGTCAATCAATCAAAGCGTTTATTAAAACAATTCAGACAAACAATGTAGGTGCAAGTTAACTATACGAGACACATTGATCAAACGTTTGAAGGGGGTAACAACTAAATTAAACTACTTAGTATATTATGTTATTCCGATGTCGATACATGTTGCACACTTATGCTTTGGTACTTCATAATGAAAGTATACATTGGAATATATTACTGTTGCTCAGAGTAACTTTATAATAACTGTTTGTTATACTGTGCTTACAAACACTGATACGAACGAATATTGGTAAAAGTAACATTCAACGAATTCCTAAGTTAAATTTCATAGACAATTAAAGACCTATCCCTTCTACTGGTTGATACACAGGTTGGGGAAAAGTTATTTTCTCTTCGTGATAATCTATTCGCAAACTTCAAAATGTGTGCTTTATAAAACAGTGGAGTTGTGTGATCGTATCGTTGTGCTTTGTGCATAATCTGTATTACTTTCTTTTGTAACCCAACTATACAACATAAATTAGTCGAATACGTAGTTCCCCATATTTCCACACAAAACAATAAATACGGCAAAACAGAGTACAAAATATAACGTGTACACACTATGGCGGTTAACCTGTTTGCAGCATCTATACATGATGCTAACACTTATTTAGAGTTTGGATTATAGTCGACTAATATTACAGTCTTTCCAATTTAATGATTCGTTGATAAGCATTCCTAGAAATGTCATAAAATGCACTCGTAATATTTGTGTATTTTTATCTTGATATTTATATTAGACAATTGAGCTCGACCAGAGAATAACATATATGTAGTTGGTTTTTGCAATGTTCAATGACAGTTTGTTGACTGATAACAGTAACTGCAACTTATATAGCTCGTTCTCATACACTATTTTCAAACTGTTTTATATTTTTAGTAGAAGAGAAGATGTTTCTATCATCAGCAAACACAAACATGTTACCAGTTTAGAAACATTGCACGTCATTGATATACAAAATAAACAGCTTCGGTCCAAGTATAAAACCTTGTGGAACTCCACATGTTATTCGTTGAGTGGCTGACCTGTAGCCTTCGATGTTTACAAATCGGCTACGGTTAGGTAAGTAGCTACTGATCCAATTATACGCATTTCCAAGAATGCCACAACTTTCAAGTTTTTTAGACAGCAGTTGATGATCAACGGTATCAAAACATTTTAGGAGATCAATGAATATACCTAACGCATATTTCTTATTTTCTAACGAATTTGTAATAGGCCCCTATCGTCAAGCAATTCTACCAAAGCGGAGGAAGTTGACATGCCTTCTGTAAACCCGTATTGACAAGAATTTAATATATTACAGGAATTCACAAAGCTTTCAGGTCGACAATTAAACAGTTTCTCTAGTATTCTAGAGAACTGCGGTAGAAGTGAAATCGGCTTGTAGTTGATAAAATTAATACATGCATCTTACCAGATTTAAATAAGGGTATTACTTTAGTGGTCTTCATCTTATGAGGGAAACATTGAATTATTTTATTGAAGTTTGATTTCATATACATCGTCTGTATGTCTGTCTGTCTGCCTGTCTGCCTGTCTGTCTGTATGTCGGTATGTCTGTCTGTCTGTCTGTCTGTATGTATCTCTGTATGTATGTATGTATGTATGTATGTATGTATGTCTGTCTGTCTGTCTGTCTGTCTGTCTGTCTGTCTGTCTGTCTGTCTGTCTGTCTGTCTGTCTGTCTGTCTGTCTGTCTGTCTGTCTGTCTGTATGTCTGTCTGTCTGTGTCTGTCTGCCTGCTTGCCAGTCGGTCGGTCGGTCGGTCGGTCGGTCGGTCGGTCGGTCGGTCGGTCGGTCGGTCGGTCGGTCGGTCGATCGGTCGGTCGGTCGGTCGGTCGGTTTCTTTTCTTACGGTAACTTTGTAACTTTTAGGTGACAACCTTCTGTGATAACGACGAAGGAAATCCATCCACGCTGCACAACGCCGAAGTCCCGAGTCATCACAACTACAAATGTAAAGGGAAGAGTTGCTGGGAGGTGATGCGTGACCACGATGATTTTCGCAATGGTAGATATATCAACGTACAAAATACAGCAACACGCGCGGTTCTTCTTGGTATAACGACCGTCCTTTCTCTCTCTCTCCCTGTCTCTCTCTCTCTCTCACACTATGTGTGTGTGTGTGTGTGTGTGTGTGTGTGTGTGTGTGTGTGTGTGTGTGTGTGTGTGTGTGTGTGTGTGTGTGTGTGTGTGTGTGTGTGTGTGTGTGTGTGTGTGTGTGTGTGTGTGTGTGTGTGTGTGTGTGTGTGTGTGTGTGTGTGTGTGTGATCGTATATACATATATGACAGCTCAGCGACAGTCCACCTACATCTCGGTGACAGTCCACCTACACAAACAAGAACAGCAAGATTAACATCAAAAGACGAGAACGCAGGATGACACCGTATCGCCCAAGCTCTTTACGGAAACAGTCGAAAGCATATTTCAAAGAGTGACCTGGGAAACCAGAGACTTGTTGATAGAAGAAGAATATCTCAGTTATCTTCGCATCACCGACGACATACTCACGTGTGCTACTACACCGCAAGAACTACATAAATGCTGCAGGAGCTAGGTAATGAAAGTTAAAAACAACGTCTGAAGATGAACATTTCGAAGACAATAGTGATGCTAGAAAAGTATACACCAATATATATCAACACCACGCAGACATTGAACGTCGTTGAAAGCTACGTCTATCTGGGACAGCGATACGGTGTGAGAAACAAAAAACCAAGACAAGGAGATTCAAACAAGAATCGCCGCCGGCTGGACAGCATTCGCCAAATACCGCGACATCTTCAATGAAAAATGTGGAACCTGCTTGAAGCGACAAGTCTACAACTCATGCGCACTTCCAGCGATCCAGGCAAAGAACAAGCTAGCAGCCGCAGAAGCAAAGATGGAAAGAAGTATGGTAAACATCACATATCGGGAGAGAAAAAAAAAATCTGGGTAAGAGAGAAGACAAATCAGAAGACAGAATAGAACCTGGGCTGGGCACATCAGCAGACTACGAGATAACCGATGGACATCGCGTATCACAACCCGGATACCTTACGAAAAGAAACGATCTAGAGGAAGACCGGTGAGACGGTGGAGAGACA
The DNA here is from genome assembly GCA_963995525.1 of Escarpia spicata. Lineage (NCBI taxonomy): Eukaryota > Metazoa > Annelida > Polychaeta > Sabellida > Siboglinidae > Escarpia > Escarpia spicata. The sequence continues at coordinate 15,568,773 of OZ023217.1, forward strand.
AACTAGACGAGTACTGGATGGGCACCATCTGGCAGAGGATAGCGCAAGAAAGGCAGATGTGGCCAACCACGGGATACTACTTGATTTTAAAGAAAACAAAAGGCAATAGTGTATTCTCAGTTTTTGGAAGAATTGGGAATAGTGGACATTGGTTACGTCACACTTTCTATTATTATGGCGCTGTCCATGCAATTTAAATTGTATATCTTCAAAACGGTTATTCTAATAAACCGCTGGCATAATATTCTTGATTTAGATGCTGACTTATTAACTCGCTTAGAGGCACAAGCCCAAATGGTGGCGTTTGCTTCCCTTAAAAACGGTCGTCCATCACAAACATTACTGTAAAAGATAAAATATGCAAGTTATCATTCCCCATTTTTTATCGGAGAGAAACTCCAACTGTGTTACAGGAAACAATCCACCCCTTCAGGCATCATAGAATACCGAGCCAATCTTCCGCGTCGTGCAAGCGAAGCCTGAACGACTCGTGTTGGTGTTGGACGTGTCTGGAAGTATGACAACTGTAAACACACAAGGGGTGAGTACAGAGTACCCACGAGCTGCATGTCCTTAGTTCAGCGTGTGTCACTGCTTGGTGGAAGCGTATACACTCTTCTTTCGTGCCAGTAAGTTATCGTCTGACATGTTTACAAGACAATCTGTGGCAGCGCCTCCTCCGTGACTGCTGGTGCTCAAATCTTCTGGGCCAAGTACATGATTTCAGAGCATCTGGCAAACATGCTATTAGCATTGAAAAAGAAGTATCTCCGTTGGTTCGAAAGCAATCGAACAAGGCAAGAGACGACATCGTGAAGTGGTCAATGTCTTGGAAGCTGAAGGAGCTACCTTTAATAGTATGAAACAATATTAGGGCCATAACTTGCTATTTTGCGTTGCATTTTGCAACGCAAAATAGACGTGATGTCCTCTGTTATTCCAAAGTCATTGGCTGTTGTTCAAAAATTCACATTCATTGCAATTATAATCTAGCTAAATATGAAACTACTTCACAAGAATGCAGTTTGCTCAGATACGTTTGAGCAAGTAAGTTTGGTTAAATACGTACTCGTTAGAGCTTGTGGCGCCTCACCGAACTACCCCAACCAGCAAATATTGAAATGCCCCTTGGATTTGTTTTAGTATTATCATTTTTTGAACTTAAGTTACATCGTATTCACCTTCCATAAAGGCACCTCCCAATACTATGATAGCGTTGCGTCTTTAGAAGGCGTTTGGGCAGAATCAACAAGAACAAAACAAATGGACTGCAAGCCAATATGGATGTGTTATCTGAAGACGAGCCATAGCCCACGGAGGTAAATTTGGGTAGAACATCGGACTCACAATCAGGAGAACCCTTGTTCGAATCCTGAAAACGTAACCAATGTTATGTGTGTATTACACGTACTAAGTAACAAACAGTTGGTTGTTATATCTTAAGTCATTTATAACCAAGGAGGTAGCGGGTTAGTTATGTATTGCATATCTTACCACTTTTGCACATGTTTCAGTATATGTATTCAGATAATAAAGATTGATATACGTTGCGATGCCGTGCAAACTGTGGATATTGATCTTGGCTTTCAGGTGCGTTATTTGTGTTATGTGGCAAACTGTACACGCTCACCCTGCCTACGTAATTATATTGCTGCGTTCCAACTACTTCGTGTATATCGTGAATACGACTTCGCATACTTGACCCAGTTGCATCAATATAAATTATTATATGTGGTGAAGTCGGGCAGTTTTTGAATTTTCGTGTTCCTCAAGACGTATTCACGATATACACGAGGTATGCTAACGCAGCACAACGCTCGCACCGCTTACGCACTTTTCATGGGGTCACAATCTCGGAGTTGGTTATCAAAGTAACATAACTGTTTCTATGGATTTGTTTGGGGGAGTCACTGTTGAAGCTTTACTTCCCCATTAAGAGTTCCATTTCCTCTGGTATCTGTGATGGAATAGCGACTATGTTTATCGGTATGTCTACAGGTTACCCGGATAGAAAGATTGCACCAGACGGCCGCTAATTTCTTGCTGAAAGTCGTTCCTCTGGGATACTCCGTCGGCATCGTACAGTTTAGCAGTGACGCCTATATCGTTGCTCCTCTGACGAAAATGGAGGATATGCAGATGAAACAAAGACTTGTAGATAAACTACCAAGGTCAGCTAATGGCGGCACTGCTATAGGAAAAGGACTGCTGAAAGGCGTGCAGGTATCCAAAGTAGTAGACTACACTGTATATGTATACGTTAATCATATTATTGCCGAACTAACATATTTCGATTCACGACGTGTACTACGGGGTGTATTGCTTTAACCAGTTTGCAGAAAGCACGCGTAACTTTGCGAACAATCGATTAACATACAAACAAATAAAAGCGTTTCTTCTCTTTCCAAGAGTCGTGGATATTGTTCTCAGGTGCTCGAAGCCAACGGCGACTCCGCCAGTGGTGGAACCTTGATTCTTGTGAGTGACGGGAAGGAAAACGTATCTCCGAATATTCCGGAAGTGACGCCAACTTTAGTCCAGAAATCAGTTACCGTCCACACGATCCTGAGCAGCGACAACGCAGAAGCAAAACTGATCAAGTTAGCGGCCGACACGAACGGAAAATCGTTCTTCGACGCCGGCTCCATCGATACGACTGATTTATTGAGTGCGTTTAGATCGACGGTTACTGGCGAACACTCCGGCACACCAGGGGCCGCTCCAGTCGAGGTGAATAATTATCAGTGTCACCGCCTAGGGTATAGTTTCGGGAAAATTTTTCTCGTGTCTGAATTAATTTTAACTTGGTTCGATGGACTGAACTGTTTAATATATATATACATAGCGTGCGTTTTTGATCAGGAGGATTGGAGAGTCCAAATGATGCAGATACGCGACACGCTCATAAACCAGCTGGTTGGCATCCCCATGTATATCGAGTATCTAACTATAATTCAGCTAGCGCATGTGTGTGGAGGTATGACTGTTAACTTTTCCTCGTAGACAGTATGGACTCGCAAAACGTTCAGGGATTAATTTCAGGTATCAATGTACGATTCGTCGGAAGAAAAGTTCGCGTTTATTTTTGGCCAAAAATTCATTTTTTTTAACAGATTGAAGTTCAGAAATGGGTACTGTATATTTTAACAATAATTTTAATCAATTTAAATTTGATATATTTTAATCAATTTAAATTTAATATAAAAAACACTTAGAAAACTATATATGAAATCCTGTCTAAACATCATTTCCAAAATATTTTAAAGAATCTGATTCTATTGTGGCAGACAAATTAGAAATTGCAATTAAACTAAATACATTAAATCAGAAACTTTCATTTTTCATATCCAAGATGTTTAATTTACCTGGTAGACGTCACCGTACACGTGAGGCAGTTCGTAATTGCCCTCGTCTCTGTTGATGGGTGTTTTGGTTTTCCTGATCCAGATGGCTTCCTTGATATGCCGAATTCTTCTGTTGGGTTCCTTGTCTACAATTTTCGCTCCCTCCCAGTCTATGATGTGGTGTTCAGTTGTCGTATGGTCTGTAAGGGTGGATTTATTGATGGCAGACATCAATCTTTGTTCCCGCTCCTTGTGTATTTCTCATGTTTCATGTTGTCTCCGTCCTTTCTGTGTTCCTCCAGTCTTGTTTTGAGTAGTCTTCCTGTCTCCCCAGTGTACTCTGCACCACAATTCTTGCACGGTATTTGGTACACCAGTTCGCCCTGTTCTTCTAGCTGTACTTTGTCCTTGGGATGTACCAACATGCGCCTGAGGGTGGTGTGGCGACGCATGGCTGTTGCTACTCGATACTTCTTCAGTACTCGATGTACTCTCTCTGAAACCCCCTCTATGTATGGGATGACTACTTGGCTCCGATAGTTTTTGTCCTTAGTCTTTTCGTTGGTCTTTTTCTTCTTACTGCTATCTGTCACCTTTTTCAAGGCCCACGACGGATAGCCACGTACTCTTAGAGCTCCTCTCAAGTGTTCCACCTCTTCTTTCTTGTCCCCCTCCTCCGAAGTTATTGTCTCACACCTGTTCATAAGGGTTATTACAACTCCCAACTTCTGATGTTTGGGGTGGTGGGACGCAAAGTTCAGGTATTGGTCAGTGTGCGTCTTCTTTCTGTACACTATGGACTTCACACTGTCATCTTCCTTTCTGGTGAACTTTGCATCCAAGAAGGGCATGCTGTTGTTCTATTTGTCTTCCCGCGTGAAAATTATGCTACCTGTGGGGTCTACACCTGTGGGGTCTACAGTGTTCATGTGTTGTTGTAATTTCTTTGCCTTTCCTGTGTGTACCAGGCAAATTACATCGACTGGTGCTGTGGCTATAATTTTCTGCTCCAGGTCCTCCATGTACAGGTTCACAACAATGGGGCATACTGGACTGCCCATGGCTACCCCAAATTTCTGCTGGTAAATGTCTCCTCCAAACAAATTTCAACAACTCCATGATGTCGTCTACGTTTAGGTTTGTTTTCTTCTTTAGTGTCTTGTTATTCCGTATTCTTTTTCTGATGATTTTGCAAGCTTCTCTGATCGGGGTCTTCGTGAACAGTGACACAACATCATATGACACAAATGATTCTCCTTCTTCCATTCTCAGCTTTATCATTTCTTTCATCAATTCTTGTGAGTTTTCCGTATGGTGTTCTGTTTTTTCAACAAGTGGTTGTAGTATGTTGGCCAATTCTCTGGATACTCTGTATGCTATTTTCTGTGCGTAGTCAACAATTGGTCTGAGTGGCACCTTCTCCTTGTGGATTTTTGGTGATCCATACATCCGTGGTACTTTTTATAGCGTAGGATATTGATCTTTGGTGAACTTCCCTTTCTTCTCCAAGGAATTTACCATTCTGATGAGTTCTGCCTTATATTTCTTGGTCGGATCCTTCTTTAACTTCTCATATGCCGCTTCGTCACTTAGCATTTCTTTCATTTTGTCCTGGTATTCTTTCGTTTCCATTATGACTGTGGCCCTTGCCTTGTCCGCTGGGAGTATGGTGATAGACATCTCCTTCTGTAGCTCTTTTAAAGCTGTTCTTTCTTGTCTGGTTAGGTTCTGTTTTGGAACTGTTGCTGATTTCAGAACACCTGCGATGTCTGCACGAAGTTTGTCTTTTTGTCCTTGTGGTAGGTTCCATGTCGCTTGTTCTACCGCTACGACGAACTCGTCGGTCGGTACTTTTTCTGGCGTTACCGCGTAATTTAGTCCCTTCGCTAATATCTTATTCTGGGCCCCGGACAGTTTGTATTTCAACAGGTTTATCACCCACCTTCTTAGTTGGGTTGGTAAGGTCAGTTTCGTTTGTTCTGTCACTCTTCGCTTCCAAGCGCCGAATTTTGTGTTGATGGCGCCATTTTGTTTTCTCGTGCGTACTCTCACTGATATGCGCGATGTGGCGCGTGACGTTTTGTTGTTCTTCCCTTAACAACGAAATAAACAGCTTCGTTTCTAGGGCGAGTTTCTTTTGTTTAAACGTGTCCAATTTGTTGTTTATGACACTTATTCTCTCTCTCTCTCTCTCTCTCTCTCTCTCTCTCTCTCTCTCTCTCTCTCTCTCTCTCTCTCTCTCTCTCTCTCTCTCTCTCTCTCTCTCTCTCTCTCTCTCTCTCTCTCTCTCTCTCTCTCTCTCTCTCTCTCTCTCTCTCTCTCTCTCTCTCTCTCTCTCTCTCTCTCTCTCTCTCTCTCTCTCTCTCTCTCTCTCTCTCTCTCTCTCTCTCTCTCTCTCTCTCTCTCTCTCTCTCTCTCTCTCTCTCTCTCTCTCTCTCTCTCTCTCTCTCTCTCTCTCTCTCTCTCTCTCTCTCTCTCTCTCTCTCCCTCCCTCCCTCCCTCCCTTCCTCCCTCCCTCCCTCCCTCCCTCCCTCCTATCTCTCTTCCCCCTCTCTCTTCAGGGATACTGCTACTGAGATACTTCCAGTGGAATCCATAAAATGAGTTGTTTTCATACAACAACCCATGCTGACGAATATTGTAAGAACATTAATATTCACCATTATTTGCTTTTTTCAGGTTCTGCTGGAGTCATTACGGATCGCTGCGTACCAGGAAGTGAACAAGTCGGTGTCCATCGACTCGAGCGTTGGCCGCGATACAGATTCTCTTTCACATACACCGGAACTACTTTCACTTTAGACGTCGGAGTAATTTCGCCAAGTGGAATCCACTACACAGCTGTTGGACCCAATGGTCACGACACCAAATCATCTAAACAAGTTACTATACTAATCACAAATCATTCGGAGGTGAGACTTGTATGCACTATATACAGCCATTGTATACAGTTTGAAATCCTTTGTTGCTATGCATTGTACTGGGGATAATTATAACTAATCTATATGTCGACGATCACACATGATTAATACCGTTACTGAAGGAGCCCCGATTCAATAATTTGTCTTTGTCGTATATGTTTCTCCAAGGTTGGCCTTTGGACTGTTGTCCTGAAAAACCCGGGCCCCACTCCCACCCACACCCAGCTCCTCGTCACCTCCAAGGCTCCGTCAGACGACAATTTCCCAATCAGACTATGGACTCACCTCAGTCATCAGGAAGTCGACTTCATTGGTCGGTATCATCATCATTGTGTTTGCTGCAGTAATTTTACTACGGTAGACATTTACGTTATTATTTTGTTATTTACAATGAAAATTAGTTTATTAGTAATCGTTACTACGGTACACATTTAGGTAACATTTATGTAATGGATAACACAATCTGGTCAAAGTTCGGGAATCGTTTTTTTCTCTCGCCGACGTCTGTTTAGAGAGACAGTATCATCAACTGGTCCTTGTGATGCTTTAGGCATCTTAGAGCGGCGTAGTCTTGTTGTTTTATCAGATGTTTTCTGTGTCGATGTCTTGGTCAGAGTGAATTATAACACGACAGCTTATTCTGGTATTCCGGTGGGATTTCGTTTTAAATTTTATATATTTGAGCAGACACCTTAAAATTACTAGCGAAGACACCATGGTAAGAATGGTTTAGTCTATCTGTAAAATCTGCAATATTCAGTGTGTGTGCGTGTGTGTGTGTGTGTGTGTGTGTGTGTGTGTGTGTGTGTGTGTGTGTGTGTGTGTGTGTGTGTGTGTGTGTGTGTGGGTGTGGGTGTGTGTGTGTGTGTGTGTGTTTGTGTGTGTATATATATATACATATATATATAACCGATGTATAACCTATTATGCCAATAGCAGACAGGAAAACCAAGGTGATGGAATTATTCTTTCAGACCCATCGACACTGAAACTGATTGTGCGAGCTGACATAAGAAAAGGCTATGTACCCGTAATTGGTGCAAATGTCGAACTTCAAGTAGGTTCGTCGCCTTGGAAACTAATGAAAGATGATGGATTGGGTATGCCAACTTTTTTTGTAATACAATTGTACTCATGGTATTTCCCCAATGGAAATGCTCTTTAGCAAGCATTTGACTACTGTCTTTGTTATTGTGTTGGTAACAAAAGGACACTGTGTATCGGTAAACCCATTTATCGCCACAAATAACGTCAGAAAAAATGGATGATTTGGTTCCTTGCCAACGAAAAAAAAATTCCTTCAAAATTCAAAATACTATAAGCAAAGAATTGCTGAATTACAGTATTGATTACATTTCGCTAGTCAAATTCACACGTCATTATCTCGTATCCCGACTCTCGTCTGCCTTCGGAAACACCACGAGACCGTGTAGGCGCTACGTTGCGGGACTTGCTCGTTAGTAGATACAATGGTGGTAATTAGCGATGTGCGTAGAAGGCCTTGTTCTTCTTCATATTCATGGGGAGGCCCCGATTTTCGGGGTAATGTCTCACAGCTAGGTCTTTATTTGGATTTGTTTTGATGAACACACGATGTACAATATATAAATAAAAACCATACTTCACGGTAGAATAGGATAGGTAAACACACTTTATACGCGGTTTATCGTTTATATGTTTGCTGCCCATATTTGTTGTAAGTATAGGCTTCCAGTGAGGTGATGCCTGCTGAGCTGGGTGACACCTTGCAGCTGGCTGGGGAAAATTAATGGTGGTGAACATCTATACTGGAATATTTTATCCGTATCTCGTGTATGGCAATAAGGGAAGAGGCGCCTGTTGATGTTCTAAAATAATGGAAGGTTCGCCTTTGTTTTTGACCATATATATATATATATATATATATAAAGCTCTTCGTAGGTGTTGACGTGACCAGAGACGACGGATTCTACACGACAACACTGTTGAAGTTCGCAGGCAACGGGATGTACCCGATGAAGATTCGGGCGGCTTCCAAGGACGGAAATGGCACGCAGTTGTTTCATGGTGGAGATTGTTTCAGCTTGTATCCGCCTGAAGGAGGTATAGTGAATATTCCCTCCGGTCCTCTGTCTATAGGTATCGACACATTGAGACTACTGGTTTGTCGTACCGCTATTCAATGTTCAGTTCAGGTTCAGTCATAATTATTTATTTATACTCGCTTATAATTAATGATTGGACCTTCTTCAATGTAAAGAAAACACTGTAATTTCCTGAATACAACATCCCTAATCGGGTCGGTCTTTCTTTACTTCATTATCATACACACATAGACATGTGTACATGCTCGCACACTCAAACACTAACACACAAGCTAAACATGCACGCACACACACGCAGGTACACACACACATGCACACATATACACACCCGCACACCCGCACACCCGCACACACGCACACACGCACACACGCACACACGCACACACGCACACACGCACGCACGCACGCACGCACGCACGCGGGCGGGCGGGCGGGCGGGCGGGCGGGCGGGCGGGCGGGCGGGCGGGCGGGCGGGCGGGCGGGCGGGCGGGTGGGCGGCTGAGTGGGTGAGTGGGTGAGTTGGTGAGGAGTGTGAATGTGTGTGTGTGTCTTCATCGCAAAACTATTAATCGCGATTGCCAGCGGATTTATCATATTCCTTTTACTAATGGTGGCGCTGCGTTATACTTGGGACGATTAAATAGTTCGTGTGACTAACAAGAATGATTATGCCATTTAGATGAAATCGCATATGAATTGTTATGTTCACAGCTTTAAATGTGTATAGTCTACCGATTTGAGGCTAGCCTCGATTATCTAGCACCGTAGGGCTCCCGTTCTCCCGCCTGGAAGATAACACTGTACGACACTGATCCCGGTTTACCCTGAATCCGGGTAGAGACGATGATTGGCTTTCAGGTTCACAATAAAACTAAAAGTTAAATAAGAGTTAACTTATGTAATTATTTTGCTACGTTTTGGAAACTTTGGTTAGATTGACACAAGTGATAAACAGAAAATTAAATCTTCATTTATTTTTGGATTAAGAATCTCTATAACGACGCTGGCTGGCTGCTCGCTCAAAACATTTGCTACAAAATGGATTATTCAGTAGCATTAGCCTCGAGTATCCAGATTATCCAACACATCAACTACCAGATGCCAGCCGTGATTGTGACTTCCAGGGCCGTGGCTGGCCATGCTACTGGCGAGGAGAATTCTGCACCTGTGGAGAACACCTAATGACTGTGTGATCTTGAAACCGGAAGGAAGGGTCACACCTGAAAATGTTTCGAAACAGGCCTGCCGAAAACTATCGAGAAAGAAGAAGAAAATTTATCTATGAAAAGAAGTCGTTTGCCTACTGTATTGTTTTAAAAATCGTTTCACACACGAAATATAGTAATATTGCCACTATATGTGGAGCGCAGTGGCGCAGTGTCTAGAGCATCAATCGAGAGATCCCGGGTTCGAATCCTGTGCTGCCGTGTCGAACCTTGGGCAAGTTTGTTCACTCTGCGTTGCTCCAGTTCACTCAGTCGTATGAATGATTATCTGACTAAAGACAGTGGTTGATATTTGTGTACGAATAGAATTCGCGATTTTACTGCAACGTGACTGAATGCTTCCCAGAAATTGAACAGATCTGCCAGGGAGTAAAGTGAAAAGCGCTTTGAGCAGTCCTGAGGACTGCGCATGATGCTGCGCTATATAAAACATACTTTTAGTTTTACATGGTTTCAACAAAAAATAAAACAAACAGCGAAAGCATTTAGAGTTTAAATCGGGAGTCCCGACATTTGTTATTTTACGCCATGTAATGATTGCACTAAACGTCTTGCCATTTTGTATAATAATAATAATGATAATAATAATTATTATTGTTATTATTATTATTATCTTTATTTCTTTATATAATATACAGAGATAACAAACCAATAAACAAATAAACAAACACGAAAGTTCACACAATTTCGTGTCAATCTTATTTTAGTGCGTTTTAAAACTGGCCAAGACTACATTACCCTCCGCATTCTATACCGCACAAGCCGCGGCATGGCGCCACTGTACTTTGTTATTCCAAAGTTGTTCGCTCATCTTCCGGCGCCAGGGTGAACTACTGGTTACTTCATAGTCTCGCTTAACCGACCCTCGCCTGGCTCTGGAAGGCGCCTCAAAATGTTATCCGCGAGATGGCGACACTGGTATACTCACGTATTAAAGCGTCATCAATTTTTGAAGTTATGTGACGTATTGTCAGGATTTGCCGTGTATTAATAATTATTAATCTCGCTTAACCGACTCTCGCCTGGCTGCGTGACTTTGCCAGGAAGATAGCCTGGCTCAGAATCACGTTTTGACTGCTCACTGCCAGTTAAAACGTCTACCCCCCAGACTATGTATATACTATGTATGTTTTCGATTACGAAATGAAATTACGAAATAGTGCCCGAAATAGTATTATACCAAATAAAATGAATCTTAAACTAAATGAACACAAACAAAACTTTCGAGTACTCTGTGGGATTCGAACCGAGGACCCAAAAAATAGCAACTCGACACTACCGATTTAGCCACCAAGAAGTTTTTATTGTACTCTGGCGACTACATTATATTAGTTAGCAGTCCGACCGTTGCGCTAGACATCGATTGCATTTTGTTTAGTTAAATTTGTTCTTGTTTGGTATTTATATCATGCTTATTCACCCTTAGTCTTTTGTTTCTACTCAAGCATAAGCAAAGATAGTCAATACGAAATGTTCGACAGCCATGACCCACGGGAGCTGCCACCTAGTGGATATGCATGTGATTAAAAGGCACTAAACTACGAACAAAGTTTTTGTCGGTTTATTTTGTGTGTGACATACTTCAATATAAGTTTAATGTTGAATAGTTGTTATAGTATAGTATTATTTGATAAAAGTGTATCCTTATTTAATTTGTTATTTCATAGTTGGCCTGAGAGCCAATCGTCGTCTCTACCCGAATCTGGGGTAAAGCCGGTAGCATTGGCTGGAGCTTAATATTTCAGGCCATGTGATGGGCCAAGTGAATGCTGCCACCTCACGGCGCCTGGATAATCGAGGCTAATTACGTCAGTCTTAGTAATATAACACCCATTGGAAGATCTCCTTGTGAAACGCTGAATTTCAGCTGAGCCAATCATCTAGTCCCTTTTCAAGTTTTGGCTGTTTTCTTTTCGGCGAATCGTGGCCGAGATTACATGTAATGTTGGGGAAGCAGAAGTAACATTTTATTTGAATACACATTGCGACTCAGCCGCTTGTGAACATTGTTGAACGGGACATTTTATTGGGATTTCCAATAAAGTTCCTTTTGATCTGGCGCGAGGGTTTGTCCGTCGTGGTTCCCACGGCAAGGCGGAATGACCGTTCTAGGTCCAAGCAGAGCTGTGCAACAAAAGGCCGGGATTCACTGACACGTTTCGACCGATCAGACCAGACCAGACCAGACCAGACCAGACCAGACCAGACCAGACCAGACCAGACCAAACTCATCCCGACTGCAATGTATATAGTACACCGACTGACACCGACTGAGTCAGAATTCAAGCCGGCGTGACGTCATAATCATGTAAACATGAAACATTTCGACTACGTCGGGGCTAGTCGGTGTCAGTCTGACGTACTTGAAAGTCTTCAAATCAAATAACATGATTATGCCGTCACGTCGGCTTCAAGTATGACTCGGTCGGTATCACTCGGTATCACTGCTCTGGTGTGGTCTGGTTTAGTTTAGTCTGGTCGGGGCGGGTGAAAAATGCCAGTGTATCCCGGCCTTAATTCAGTGAACTTCCACGCATTGCGTAGATTACCTGACAGGGTGATGTAGTCACTACCAACCCTGGCTTCGAGGATGAGTCCGCTCAATTTGGTATTGTTCTTTTAAGTTTTGCTAATGTGGAAGTAGGTTCGCTTAGCCGATTCTCGCCCGGTCTTGTGAACAGGGAGAACGGGGTCTGGTTTAGTTACCCCTATGACGGTTACCCAGTAGCGGATTACCCAGTAGGCACTGTAGGCATGTGTCTAAGGCCCACGAAGCTCAGGGGCCCACGACAATACCCGAGCATATCTCCGTACACTGAATATTCAGGAAACCCAGCTAGCAAGACATGATTTGGCCAGTGATGGCCACTGCACAAGTTCCATTGGTACTTCATTGGCCCAATGAGTTTTGCAAGCTGGGAATAATCCTGATGTAGGCCCTGTATGCTTGAATGTTTAACAGGCGTTATAGTGGTGTTATTACAGGAACTTACTGTAAGGAGAAACATCTTCAAGAACGCCCTCCTCCATCCTCCGATGTCATGATCCGACAGCGAAGTCGAGTGCTGAAGCTCCGGCTCAGCCCACCCACTATCCATTTCGATTCGGCGCCAGTGAGGTTGTTTTGGCAGGCTCAAGGAGGGGTGCAATTGGAGGTTTTTGGGCCCCCAGTGCTACCTTCTCAGGATCCACCCCCGAGTCTACCTAAAGCCCACGAAATTGCGAGTTGCCTAAGGCCCACGAATGTCTTAATCTGTCACTGTTAATAAAAGAAGATACAATTTAATGTACCTCAAAATAAAAGTGTTCGAAAACATTGTATATTATGGGCTTTGAAGCTATATGTTTACAATTATGTTTTATTTCATCTTGTGATATGTATCAAACTTGATTCAGGGTAACCAATCGCCGTTTTCCTGGTGGAAAATGCAAATTGTTTCCACGCAGTCGTAGGAACGAGAAACAGTGGCGCTACATTACGAAGCCTGGATACTGAAGACTACCGCGGACTGGGACTTGACGTGGATTGCAAGCAGAATATTGTTACCATTGAAACTGTTGCTTCATCCTGCAGTAAACACAAACGCATGACACACGCACGTGCATATTTGCACAATTGACGATACCCAATAAGGATAAATTTATATAGGTGAAGAAATGCGTTTTGAATGGGAAGGGGGATCATTGTAAGCCATAGTTTGCCTTACAGGGAGAAATGCTTAAAACCAATAAACATGCGTGCGTACGTACGAGCATGCATGCATGTCAACATAATGCTAGTTATTGTGTTCGTCATAGTAAATTGGTAAACATATGATAAATTTATTTAGGTGTGGTACTAAGTCGTTCACAATATTTTGTCTTGAAACTAAGACCTGTTGTTAAACCGTTGCTGTTTCAACATTACAAAATGTATTACCAGATCGCCTACTTTAATACAGTGCGACCAAGATAGAAATATCGTTGATTTAAAAACTATTTCGTACATATAATTAATCCGGACTAAATATGGTTCTTTGATGTGTATCATAGCAAGAGTGTGACTTCGATTACACATGTGGCGTTGTGTCTAGTTTATGATTTATTCATAATTGTTCCAGCATCAATAATGTAGCGGGCATACGTTTAGTATATTTACACAACACTGGAATTATCTGCGTAATATGAAATTACGCAAATGTTGGTGATCACGTTTTCGAAGTCCTTTATTTTATAAATGTAAATTTCCGAAAAAAAATATTTTAACAAATTAACTTTTAATGAGACGTAACATTCGTTGGCATAGCTTAGTTAAAATTTGGAACTATTACATAGCTGATTAAGTTGTCCATAATCCGTAGTTTTACGTATATTTTGTACATAGTAGATGTGAGTAGAGTTCGTAAAACACTATTGATGTGACATGTATGGTCGAAATTAATGTATTAACAACGTCACATGGTATAAAAACTATTCTTATAAACCACTATTCGGTTTCTGTAATAACAAAAACTATGTTTGCTGTTTGATGCTATGTTGTTTTAGTGAAATCGTGGAAATACATTAGAGAAAATTAACATAGAAAATGCTGCCTGTCATTTGCCCGAGCAAATAGGAGTCTGCCTCAGTACACCGGGGATCCTTGCTGCACACTAAAAGTTAAGCATTTGCGCAGCAGAAATGCTATAGTCTGCAAATGTGCCCTTTTCCATAATATTATTATTCAGGGTTCAATACTCATTGAAAGGGGGCACCATGTCAAAATCACTGGCTATTTATGTTTATGACGTGAACGATTATTTGCATGACGTGGACGATGAGGTCAACGATGACCCGCTCGCAACACTGGTTGTGCGCAATACGGAGCAACAGCTCTTACCAGTCTTCGTTCTCCATCCTCCCGCAGATGGCGCTGATCGCCGACCAATCAGCGCGCTCGGCAGCCGTCGCCGCGAACCAATCAGAACAGCCGCATGACTAATTACTCCCGGCGGATTATCGCAGTCGTGCAAGCGGCGAGATGACAAGATAGTTAATTAATGCAACTAGCGATTGCATTGTGCGCGCATACCGCACTAAACACGTATTACACGCAGCGTCTGCCGCCGTGCCGAGATTCGACTGGTGGTAATTGTCGAGAAGCGATCAGCCAGTTCTTCCTGCCCGATACCCCCGCCGCATCGCCTTCAACACCCAGCAGTACAACCGGGCTAGTACGGGAGGCCAGACGGCTGGTATCGAAGAAGAACATTGCTGGATTCGCTGCGATTTCGACCAGACTGATTTATTCTGCACGGCCAAGGTGAGCGTCTACTGTCTATATATGATTTTAGACATTTATTAAAATTAATTAAGTGCCAAGTTCGACGAATTGTGAGTAATATAAAACGTGAAATTTGTGAAATGCGTATCGTTTGCCTAATGGTTAATTATATTTACTTCGATTAGGAAGATGGTGTAATTACTTTAAAAATAAACGGATAAGCCAACGCATTACTTTTGTGCCCAACGTAACGAAAAATGTGATTTATTCGGCATCGGAAGATAATACAATCACATTATAGAGCCAGTATAAGACCGCGAATTTGCTGTTACGTTCGGTATTATGGAATGCAAGGAATTATATATATATATATATATATATATATATATATATATATATATATATATATATATATATATAGAACCACCGGTTTTAAGTTGAAAATAAAGAATTTCTAAGCAATGATCAACGTATTCGCCCTTTTAGATGTAGGCTTATACACTCAATTGTGTCGCATAGGTTATCGTCCATCGTCTGTGGTAGATGTGTCACAAAACGAAATAAAATTATAACGACTACGTTTCGCATGTAATATATAACATTAAATTATAAATTATTAAATTATAAATTATGAACATAATGATACATGTTTTATGGTGATAAGATTATTTCTGTTTTGAATAAAGCACAGCTACATACCATAACCGCATCAGGCAAGTAACATTATTTAACCACTTTCGCAATGATAAATATGGCGATTTGTTCTCGAAATGTTTTGTGAATTATACTTTAAAAAATTATAATCTACATTTTTCTCATACAGACGGTCCACCTTCTTTTTCGATGTTTGTTGGTTTCAATATGTTTGGTTGATACCGCTCACTGGATCTTCCGTGAACACGGACATGTGTTATTATGAATAGTAAACTTTGGTTTCCTACACAGAATGCGTTGTTCTGGATTACTTTAGCCTTATCGGGTGTTTTGTTAATCATGGTTGATTCTGTTAAATGACTAGTCATAACAGTGCGTTTATTTACGACGATTCGCAAATATTGAAATATTATATATTGATTTTGCATTAATTGTTGGCGACTCCGCACTACATGATGGAAAGTTAATCGTATGATACGCCGACATACGTGACACTGATTACACCCGTCAGGCGAGGAGACTGAAATGGTACGGTGTGCGAAAAAAAATCAAAGTGCAGTAATCTATATGATGTTTTAAAACTATAATAAATATGCTGAATGTGTACTGTCCGCCAAATTGCATGTAATAAGCCCGAAACTGTGTACACAATTTGAAGACAACCAATTCAACATACTCTCTGTTAATAATTACCACCACGGCAGATTCCGGACAAAGGAACAAACAATCTCTATTTTGTATGTAACTATCTTATATAAAAATCATAACCAGTACCTTTGCATGTCAATCCCAAGTTTATTTTTGAAATCAGCTGACATGGACTACATTGAAACCTCGCGATTAAGGTCACCCTCGGTACGTAGCGAAATTGACCTGAATGGCGAGGTGATCGTATTAGCGGGAATAATTTCGTATACTTCACAGTGTTATGGAAATAACTTAAGACAGTCCCAGGGTAACCTTAATTGCGAGGTGGCTGTATTAACGAGGTGACCGTAAAGCGAGATTCCACTGTACAACATGACAGCGTTGCAACCATGAGGATCGATTGTCTTTAATAACTCGGAGCACAGCCGCCGTTCCCCAAATTGTAAACACGTCCCGGAGAGAGGGACCGCCGCCCGGGATACGGACGTACGGATCCCTACGGTCCCAGGGCCGCATGGGCGTCGGCTTCACGGCGGATTAGAAGGCATTACGGGCGTCCGTCTGGAGTCCCGTCTCCCTAGGTTAGAATTGATGACCGACTCTCCGCGCCTGCCCGGACCATCTCTGGGGACATACGCGGACCCAACTGACGCGCGGAGTGCCACTCCGTATGCATCGGCGCACCACAATATGCTGATCGAGACGTGCGGGAGATCGCAACTCGTGAAATATGAGAGATAATAGTATTATTTATGACAAGACGAATACGCGGATACAAAATTCCTTTTTATGTCATGAAGGTTGTTCTGCAACAAAATCCCCTATTCAAGATGGACGTTTTTTTAATAACGAAATGCTCTTTTACAATACGGATGTCAATCTGCCACAACGTTCCCTTGTACAATACGGAATACCACATATTATTGTACCATTATTATTAATAGTAGTAGTATTAATATTATTATAATTACTATTATTATTAAAATTAATATTGTGGAAAGTAACGACGATAAGACTTAATGACGACAACATCAGAAAAGAAAAATGTAAAAGAAAGATTGTGAACAAAAGTAGGAAATAGCTAAATGGATGAATAGATCGTGTAATGATAACGCAACATTTTAGGAAAACGGGAACGACAAAGGGGAAAAGATGCAAAGAACGTCTTGGAATAAAAAAAACTGGACAGTCAGGCAATGTTATGGTGTGGGATGTAACACAACAGAGCGGCGCCAACTTACGCGGAATGGAGGGTTTGGGGGACCGAGGTCGCCAAAGCTTGCAACGGAAGTAGACTTTACATATTAATTTTCACTTGAGAGCAATGCAGATTGTATCCTTAATATTACGGCCGTATTAACCGGTGTATCAGATAGGTCGTCATCCTGTACTAATTTAATATCATTATTACTATTATTGGCATTATTTATTACATCCATTTCTGCTAGAATTCTAGTAGCGGGGATGATAACATCAGAAATGGTAGCACCATAGCATTTTGGACGACGCATGTTCGACATTTGTTCGTTCGTTTATTCGTCAGTTGGGTGCTTGGCCAGGATAAGCCGAAAGCCGCGGTATTAGCGCGCATCCATCATCCGTGCCTTCCTACTAACTTAAGCACTAATCGGATTACGGCGTCGTCGTGGGACGGTCTTCCTGAAGCGGAGAGCTGGCGGTGATGGAACGCAAGACAATGGCGTGTCTCCGAGGACGTCCGTCAACGTCGATGTAATTGCGTTGTCTGGCAAGGTTCCTCACTCAATGCCCGCATCGCAGTCTCGTTGCTGTTGCATCGAGGTCGGGTCGCAAACGCGTCACAAACGCGTCGAAATCATATCGAAGTCGCGTCGAAGTCACGTCTAAGTCGCGTCAAAGTCGCGTTGAAATCGCATCGAAGTCGCGTCAAACTCGCGCCAGTGTGGCATCAACGTCCCTGCGTGTGGAGCGTGTATATCGCAGCAAACACAATTAACACCAATCTCGTCTTTTGTCGTGAACGCTTCTGCGGGCACACGCGCTGTATTATAGCGTTGTGGATAAGCAATTGACGTGTTTGCTACGTGCGCCTGCCGTCAAACTAAATCTAAATATTTTAAATAAGCAGCCTACTGTCAGAGGATCGAAGGTGATTACATAAAATTACTATATGATTCTAGAGTACGTACGTGTTTTCCTTGTTCCCGTCTCGTTACTGAAAAATGCATTTAGATTTTAGAACACTTTAATTGTTCATTTCAGGCGACAATTCCTACAACTGTTTTGCTTTTTCAAGACGCTGTACGGATTCATAAACAAATTATGGTAATCTGTGTGTGTTTTATTTTTTTCTCAGTGTACGAATAACACCTTGCTAGTATCCAAGATGCAAATGATGCGAACGTATACGGGATACATACCGGGCCGCATGTAATACTTTAGTAACAATACAAGTCATACCACTACATCCATAATTCGTATTTAAAGGTACGGAGTCCGTTCTCTGTTTAGTATCAATTATTTATATATTATTGTTCTTATTACTAAAATACTACGTCGAAGGTGGACTGCCAGTCAAATTACATTTAATAATCCTGTGAAAAGTTTCGCAAAATAAAAAAAATTATATAAAAATCTTTTGACAATTTGATATGGTAGGATAATTAACGACACCATTTATTAGGCTATTGATTGACTATGTGTCACTCCAACCTACCCGCCTACCTGACTGATTAGTTAGTAACCATATTGTAGAAAACCTGCATGCATAAATCGCCACGACTGCACGAAGCGTCCTCATAATAGCATTACTTCGTTTCAAAATCTAGTCTAATAGTCACGCACTTCAAAATAGCGTGCCAATTTTTCCGATTCGTCGGCTTTCACAAACACGGCAGTGATCATCAGAGCGCATGCGCCTTGTGACACTTCGTGGAAGTGTCGCCACTTAATGAAAGTCGAATTCGTCCTCGCGGCTGTAATAGGACTCCTCGACGTGTTGCGTGTTCCCGAATGGCGTTGTCACCGAGGGAGGTTGAGACTTGCCATTAGCCAGCCGGGGGCGTGGAGGGGGGAACGTCCTCTAGGACTCGACCTCATTCCTGTGTACAAGTTGGAAGGGGTCGTCGTCTTTTCTTTTGTGTAAAGTGGAGCGTGGAGTGAGTAGAGCATCGGACTCTCAATCGAGAGAACCCGGGTTCGAATCCTGTGCTGCCGAGTCGAACCTTGGGCAAGTTCGTTCACTCTACGTTGCTCCATTTCACTCAGCTGTATAAACTTGCATTAATACAAAAAATATGTAAACAAGAATGCGTACTACAGATGGCTATAGATGGCTATAGACAGTGACGGATATGTGTGTACGAACAGTCTTCGCACATTAATTGCAGCATGGCTGAATGTTTCCCAGAGAAGTCGAGATGGTGTTTGATTGAACAGGTCTGCCAGAGGTGAAGTGTAAAGCGCTTTGAGCAGTCTTAAGGCCATAATACTGCGCTACATAAGAACTTACCTTTACCTCTAAGTTACCTTTACCTCTAACTTACCTTTACCTGGCTGGCGTCTTACACATCGAGTCATGTCAGGAAAAAAATCATGCTAAACCCAAAGTGTACCTCTGGATCCATTTCCACGACCTCTTCTCCGAGGGCCAAAGGTTTCAACTTGAAATTAAATGATTAAGTAAGATGACACTGTGATAATCCTCCCGGTTGAGACCTCGGTAATGCTGGCCATGCCAAAGCGCCCCAGTTCACTCCGCTGCATAATTGCCACAAAGCTTAGCTTGTTGAAGACAGCGGTTGGATTCTGTGAAACTTTGCGCGTTGATTGCGACATGGGTTAATGGTTCCCACAATAATTACTGTTTAAATTTGCAAACATGTCAAAGTTGCTTAGTCAAAACGGCAAATATATACAATTTTGTCTTTATCGTGCCGTCTGATATCTTTCGTGAAGAATAGTATTTCACACATTGATAATACGTTATTTCCATTGTTTCAGCGTCTTCGTGTGGAAAGAAGAGCAAAACCAAGAACGTCTGTGCTTCCGAAAAGGCGACATCAAGCCAACGACAGGGACCGCGTTACATCTTCGGAGTGCAACATCGCTTTTCATCCCGACCACGCTCTCCGATCGTATTCTGTTGACATGAGCATCTTCTCATGATGCCATCGCACGTTACCAACATGGTCAGTCCTGCCGCTAGCGTCTCCCCGTCCGAGGCCTTCACGTTCCCTTCCCTGGGCGACAACATGCGAGTACTACCGCATTTCAAGACAGAGGATGACGTCACGACGACTGATGACGAACTCAGCAGCGCCACGAACGGAAGTTGCGGTCCGATACGCTCGAGTCTGCGCAGAGTCGACCACCAGGAGCACGGTGGCGCCCTCAGTCGGGAGGAGAGACGACGGCGGCGCCGCGCAACGGAGAAGTATCGAACTGCGCACGCGACGAGGGAACGCATTCGCGTCGAGGCGTTCAACGTAGCGTTTGCCGAACTGCGCAAGCTCCTGCCGACACTTCCGCCGGACAAGAAGCTGTCCAAGATCGAGATTCTGCGGCTCGCCATCTGCTATATATCATATCTGAACCACGTGCTCGAACTAAATTAGGAAAAATGTCGTCGGGATTTGTTTAAGGACCGAATAGACAAACGGCGTGGTGACTTTCTCGATTATACAGAACCAGACTATATTGTATATTGTTTGTGAATGAAGACAAATACTGATATGGGCGGAGGTCGAAGGAAGGAGGTATTATGGGAAGGAGAAACATCGAAGTGAATCGTGGCGGTGGAGACATTTGATGGAGAGAGGAAAGGAGTAATCTCGGTAGTAGTTAATAAGCATAGAATATACTAAAAATTGGTGGTTGCATCCTGGCAAGTTTGTTACTTCGAAACGGATAAAAATGGCTCGGACATCCGGCAACAAGTGCCAACTGTTCTTATTGTGAAAACCTTAACAACGTATACATGATTAAATCGACATCGATACTATTGGCGACGGCACGCATACACTACAATATTTACAATATAAAGGAATATTCCAAACGTACATTGTGGTGTAATTTTGCCTTGTTGGATGCGCCCCGACAATAAGCATAGACAGGAAGTAGATCAATGTGTTCGCCTGAACTGAGGTAAGCTGTGTTTGTATGGACGGCCTGAGTTAAAAGAGAGTGAGAGCCAGTTGTTTTAAGGCAACCGAGCAAGTGCACGTTTACGTACGAGCACGCACGAACTATAGGCCGTGCGTTTACCTTCCCGTGCGTATGTACACGGGAATACTCGCATACATTCAACACACGCGTGCAACACAGAACTTTATTATAAACATGTGAATGAATGTTATACTAATAAAGATGTATATGACGATAGAATATAGTTACGTGTCATTGAACTCATGCATATAACACGGCGGTTATATATATATATATATATATATATATATATATATATATATATGACGATAGAATATAGTTACGTGTCATTGAACTCATGCATATAACACGGCGGTTATATATATATATATATATATATACAGTGCATATACATATATATATATATATATATATATATATATATATATATATACAGTGCATATACATATATATATATATATCCTAGGTGTATCCAGGAGGCCTGGGGTACGTGCCCCCTAGATCCTTGGAATTTGGCCGAATGGCGCTAGAGTGGCGTGTCCCCCTAGACTTTTTGAATGTGCCCCTGTTACTTGCCCATTGTTAATGTCGCCGCGAAAAATGGTTTAACAGCACCCCTCCCCCAGTCTTCAAATGTCATGATCCATCAGCGCTCCGCCCACCCAATATGAATTTGGTTCGGCCGCCAGTGAAGTTTTTTTTTCTAGACTGAAGGGTTACAAATAGAGGTATTGGGCTCCCTAGACTATCCTCTCTGGAAACGCCCCTGGACTTGTAATGGTCGCTAAACGTCAGAACCTCACGAGTGGGTGGCTTGACGCGCAGGTATTATACAATGCTGGCAATAAAGTAATGTGTCTAGCATAAACAAATAAAACGTGTTCCTTGCGGATTTATAACTTATCCATGAGCGCATCACGAGTCATATCAAGACGTCTTTGTGCTAAAATAATATATTGTGGTGGGATTACACAGTTATCACAAGCAACTCAGAGAACATGTTTATTGTTTTATACATCATTAATTTGCCCAAAGAAATCCGTAGCATATCCACAGTAAATTATAAGATAAGTTATAAATCCGCAAGGAACACGTTTTATTTATTATTTAATGTATATATAGTGACCCACGGGGGATTAATGTTTGACATATAAGTTATTATTTGACACAGTAGTTAGTATGTTGGGCAGGTCAAAGCGCTTTACATTTCATCTCCTTAAAGGCCTGTTTAATTTCAATTTATATAAGTTTAAATTACGTGGGATGATTTAAGCCAAGTTACGCTCACTGCGCGAAAGCTGTTCGTTTGCGTATTGCGTAACCGTATATCCATCACGATATCTTGCCATGTATTCATTTATACAGCAGAGTCAACTGAGGCAACGAGGATTGAACAAAGTTGGCCGTGCCTTAAATCGGCAGCAGGTTGATTTTACCAACATTTCTGTCGATTGAGTGACCAAAGTTCTAGCCGCTTCGCCACAGCGCGTCCACATGTCGCCGGAGTGATGTTGTAAATGGGGCTCACTTGCATATGGACCGGGGGTCCAATTACAACGCCATTGAAAATTTACCCCCTTTGTTAGAATGGTTCCAATGGCGTATCTACTATAACAAAAAAGCTATGCAAAAATGCATCCAAACCTCACTGGTATAAATCAACAATGGCCACTTCAGTATTATTTACGGTTATTAACACTGTTTTGATAAAAAAAAATTATTACAGTTTTATCTTTCAGAACATTACATTTTAATATGTGTACATCATAAACCATGTCTATACTTTTTAAATCACTAAAAAACAGTTTCAATTTTTTCACAAGGAGGCTCCGTTTACCACGACGATCTATTCACAACGTCACACCGGCGCCACACCGAAGCAATTACATGCAACGAATAATTCTGTGCGGCGTCCATATGGTATGATGACATTAATAAGGAAGCGAACGATTTATACTTGGAGGCAATCAGTCGGCGTGCCGGGAAGACAGAGACGAGGCGATTCGTCCCGCTCTGTGCACCTGAGCTTCGGTCGGCTCCAGTGTCGACAGACAGACGAGCACGCGGCAAGCAATCAGACGACAATAGTTCACCGACACGCAGGCTAGACGCGATCGCCTGTGTCGTAAGGAGATACGACCACGATTATCAGAGTCAAGTTGAAGGAATTTTCCCGTCCGAGAACCGATGTCATGTGACGTATGGTGTGATGTAATAAATTGGGAATTCCAATAAATTAACAGGTCCGGAGTGTGACGTTCAATTCTAACAATTTATATAATCGAGCTAGCATCATATTGCATGCGTGTGCACTGGCGATCGCGTCTCGTTCGCCAAACTTACAGCGAATACTCTACGATCCCCGGAAAGAAACGCAATGGTTATTTTATTCACGAAATTCTCCCTGGGTTAAGGGCTTGTACCGGTTTTAAGGTTAGTGCCGTCGTTAAACGGATTTTTTATAACGTTGCGCGTGTTTTCTACGACTGTTTCGAGCTCGTACACCGCCCGTCCGTCTTACGTAACTTGTTGCAAAAAGTGTTCACATTTACGGCAGGTACGAATTATTCGGGAAACCGTCTTGTGCGTATGTCTATATATATATATATATATATATATATATATATATATATATATATATATATATATATATATATATAAATATATATATATATATATATATATAGGCGATAAGAATTAGAACCCACAGCGAATATAATTCCCACACAGAACCTCTAATGAAATCACTAAAGTTATTGAAGGTCGACGACATTTTCACGCAAAAATGTCTTATATTTTATCACAAATTTGTGAATAGTATAGTTCCTTCTTACTGTAAATCTTTATTTTCACTAAATACCACACACCATGGCCATCACACTAGGCAAAGTCATTACATCTCTATTCCGTACAGCCGAACCTCCCGAGCCAGAAAGTGTATAAGATACTACCTGCCAACTCTACTCAGAAATATGCCACCTAGAATGACGGAAAAAGTCAATACTCATAGTCTTCACGGTTTCTGTTTATATCTGAAGAAATATCTCTTGGATCAATACCAAGAGACTTGCACAATTGCAAATTGCTATATATGTAGGCAAAACAATAATCTGTAATTTTAGAAAGTGAATACTTTTGATTATATAATAAACTGCCTACATGCTTGTATTTGCATAAATTGATGCGAAACCACAAATATTTCTTAATTGTATCCTCTTTTTACTAATAGGCCGATTTCTAGGTGTATTTCCGAACCAGAGCAGCCCTGGTTATGAAGATCTAACCTGTCTCCGCCTATACTAACCTTTTAGTATTTGTGTCGTGTCTTGTCTTTCATAATGTACGAAGCAATTGCGACTAAAAGTAAACTATAATTTAGTCTAAACTGAGCATGGTATTCTGTTCTCCAATGAAGTGCTTTTCTATGAAATGAAACAGCCATTCATAAATCACATGTAGGCTCATAATTATTGTGCTGGATTATGGCGACCTTGTGTATATTCTACCAAATCACTTCATATTTTTACTGAGTGCACCACGGTGGGAGAATACGGATATGAATGACATAAAAGTAGTCTACTGAATAATCATTTACTATGTTAAATTGACTACTTGCAGTAAATATTCTCTTCCCGTGGGTGGCTCTCACGCTGGCGGCTTTTGAGCCTTAGTGAGAGTCTCCCGACATAGACTAACTATTGTAAAAATGTGTGTTGCAATGTGTGCTTTTGTTTGTTTATTGTCGAATAAATTGTTCCAATTCCAAATTCCAATTCCAAATATATCGCCATCCTAACAATGGGCATTTTTTCTGTTTTCTGTAACGACGGAAACGTGGCGCTGTTATTTTCTTACATTATTTTCGTAAATGCGAATATGGTTATGTAATAATACCTATAGCTTTGTCTATTTTAATCACACAATTTTAGTTATTGATTATGCATATACCTGTGAGAATTAAGTTTGTTTCAATGAATATCTATTTAATTAATCAAATAAAATATGAAATATATTATTAGCATTAAAGTTACATTCGGAGTTAAACTACCAACTTAACTGTTTAAAAAAAAAGTACACCATGAACACTATTTACTTATTTGATCATACTTGTTATTATATTTATCAAATTTGGCATTTGATATGCTATTCGATAAATTATGTTTTTTTTGCACAATGACTGGTTCCCATGCAGGTATGGATAGACGAATAATTAACGTATAGCACGCGGATATAATTGCTCGTCTTTTTACCGCCTTAGCTTAAAATTGCACATCATGTGAAACATTTATTTGGAATCGAGGAAAGTGATATGCAGTGTACTTGGAATGTTGGTTCACCGAAAATTTGTATTTACAAAATGGACGATCTCAGAATGATTATTACAGGCGCCGACTCTACACCGGAGAACCTAGGAGCCAATATGCACACATACAACGAATACAAAATATAGAAAAGTAAAGTATCCAGGGGGTCGGATTTGTGAGTTCGTTTTTTAGGGAAAGCGGAACAGTTGTTAACGCATTTGTGTCGAGTGTCAAGGTTTCAGCCGGAGCATCAGCTCCTGTCTCGGACCTGATGTAGGAAAACTGGGGGAGGAGGCTACTGGAGATTTTACGCGGTGATGTTCCAGAGTCTGGGCGCTAGCAGTTGCACTGGAAACAATTGGATGTTGTCAGATATGACACCGGAAGCGGAAGTCGTCTGCCTCAGCGGGGGAAGCTGTGCGTACTCACCCATCGCACCTGTAGCCGACGTATGTGTGTACACATATATAGTATTTTGTATAGGATATAGATAGGCATTTTGAGATCAAGTTGTTGGTGGGGTTTTCCAAAAACGAGCGTAGTTATAAATGGCGGTATACAAGAGGTGAAAAAAAGTGTAACACTACGGGTACAAAAATCAAAGGTTTATGTTAAACCATTATATGTATACGGAGTACGAAGGGCAGCGCTGAAAACACGAAAACACATTTTAAAAACAATCGATCGACTTGCCAACGCGCATTGAATTCGCGCATTTGGCATGGTCTGTTTGCAACGCAACCCTGAATATATTCCTGTAATAGAATTTATTATCTCCAGATAATTAACCTGATGAAATCTTATCTGATGAAGTTTGCAATTGACACTCAAAATTATCAACGCCAAGCTCAATATGTAATTGTAAATGACGTAGCACCTCTGATAATAAAACACAGATAGGATGATTTGTGTGTGATTTTGTGTTAACATAAATAGTCACAGCTCAGACGTTTCCATAGAATCCTAACTATGTTTTATTGTGTAAGACGTAACGCAACCTAGAGATTGTCCTGATTAAATATTATGTTGAAATGATTAATGTTGGGAAAATATTTACGACAACACTCTTGTCCTCCAGACAACATTATTCTGGCAGTAAATGAGGTGTCCTAGACGTGTTTCGCTAGTCGGGACGTGCGTGTTGACCCAGGTGATAGCCGCCGGTCGTAGAGTGAACGGCAGCCGGCTGACGGCGAATGTCGACCGCCAGCGACTGATTGGCTCTGACTGCACCTGCGGTCCCAGGCCGAGCTCACGAGACGACGGACCCAGGTGCATGACGGCTGGGTCCAGTGAGACATAAACAAGTGAGAAGAGGATAGACGAGGAGTGTGTGTGTTTGTGTGTTTGTGTGTGCGTGTGTGCATGTGTGCGTGCGTGCGTGTGCGTGTGTGTGTGCGTACGCGTACGTGCTTGCGTGCGTATGTGGTTGCCCGCCTGCATGCATGCATACATATATCTACTTAAATATATGTGCGTATATATATATATATATGTATTTATGTATGCAAGTATGTATGGAAGTGTGCGTGTGTACACTTATTTTTATACACATGCGTGTGTTTGTATGTACGTATGCACATGTGTACGTATGTATGCATACAAGGAAGACCCGTAGACAGAAGAGTTAAGGCAAACAGAAGAAATGGAGATATACACATACATATGCACGCACCCCCACGATGGCATTTGGGAAAGATGTACAGACACGGAATAAACAGGTTGCATTATTTCTTTACTTCAACAAATATCGGTCAGTCGGATGAATGCACGGTACACTTGACATACGCACGAACGCACGTATGCTCGAACACACCCATATAGGACCCTACCCATCACCGCGTGCACGTGCGCAAACACTCGACGGCGTCGTAACGCGAGCGTCACACGCAAACCGCTCTCTCGTTCTGTGATCAATGGCAGACGACAGTAACCCGCCGTGAAATTACTGCCCCATTAATTCGACCATAAACAAAACACAACATATTGCTGCTCCACTCGGTGTAATTATTATTAAGATTAATTTCGAGATTTCGCGTTGTTCGGCATCGAGATAAAAGCTGGTGTTTTGTTTTTATATGCCTCATCGAGTCCATTATTTCATTGCATGTTGATCAGTCCTTCGCCTTTCGCGGAAGCCGTGGTGGGGGGTCACTCCATACTTTAAATGTGTGGTGTGTATTTATGTATATATATATATATATATATATATATATATATATATATATATATAATAATAATAATAATAATAATAATAATGAGTCAACTTGTAGAGGGTCATAAATCTAGACAATAGTCAATTCAGAGGAGCTAAAATAGATTAATACATGAATGTTAAAACTAGCTAGTTAAATAAATAATAATAAACATAAATAAATAAAATAAATTGCTAAAACCGTGATGCATAATGCATACGGAATAAGATTATATGGTAAAAGGATATAACATTAATTAAAACGTGACATAATATGTGCATCATAAGACACAAATAAGTTAAATGATGAAAAATTATTTAAAAACACTATGTCATGTACGAGATCACAGACTAAACTAGACATGGAATGCGCGCTACACGGAAGAGGTGGGTTTTTTAAAAGACGCTTGAATGTGGTTAGCGCTGTGACTGTCTTTAATTCTAACGGAAGAGTGATCCACATCCGTGGGGCCGAAACTAAGAAGGAGCGATCGCCGTATCTGCTGTTGGATGGCGGCACTCGCAGGTCGTTGTTGTTGGCAGAACGTAGCGCCCGCGCTGGTCGGTACGCGTCGAGCACGTCGGTGATGTACGACGGGGCAATGCCATATATAAATATATATATATATGTGTGTGTGTGTGTGTGTGCGCGCGTTGTTATTAATCTGTATACATTTACTATATAGTTATGTTCTATTTGCTTATATTTGATGATAATAATAAACTATTTAACACAATTACTGTTTTGAAGATGAAGATGATGATGGTTTTATTATAGAAAACTATGATACAATGCTTTTGATGGTACATATTTTACATGCATTTTTATAATGCCTATCTTGAGGGTATCAAGCCACAAGCGGCTGATGTTCCCTCACAATACATGTAATACATATGTAATTCCACGGTGCAACTAGAATAATTTAACAAAACGAACACCTATCGTGCAGTCGAAGAGAAAAAAACAGCAACACAAATCACAGCAATAATATTTCATGAATACACGCATTAAAATTGCAACAATGAGTGTTAATTATATCAGTCAGTAATTTTACTCGCTGACAAAAATCTCTTGAGTTAACATTTAAACAAATGCATAATTCCAAACCATTGTTGTTGCCGTATAGTTCCACAGTTTTACACTTCGATGTTTAATGGTTCTATACAACACTTTGGTTTTTGAGATCGGTACATGCAGTAGCTCAGCATCTGGTTGTGGAGTTCGTTAATCATAACCGACGGAAACATATTCTTGAAAATTGTATACATATATACAGAACAACTGTGTATTCGTAGAGTTGTCTTATTGGTAAAGTCAGCAGCTTCGTGAAGAGTTGGTCTGTATGCGCTCTGTACGGAGTTAACATAATTAGACGAATTACATAATTTTATTATTTGACTAAATAAATAAAATATGTGCTACACGCTCCTCCCTACTCTTCGATACAATTAGTTAAATACGGATACAAAAACATAGAATAAAGTCACATTTTATTAATTGTCCTTATGAACTATAATTATTAGCATGCACTAGTATAAAAATACAAACATATAAATCTAAACGAAACAATAATATATGTCATAATAATATTTTATACAAGACACACTTTAAAACGTGAAATATTTTTTATTTATCCCAGAAACCCAATCGCATTTGCTAGACTCAACAAGTAAATTTAATTATTTCAATAAAATTTCTCTAACGCAAAATGCAAGGATTGCCACAGTTTTACATTTATGTTTTATCCGCAAAAAGGCTATAAACGCCTCAATATTTACGACGAGGGTGGGACCCCTTCGCCGTAAACGCCACCGTGGGTCGCTGTCATTTGTCGCTCAACCTCGCGGCTAATCAGCGACAATTTCAGGTGCCGTCATTCAGTGTTCCTTTGATGTTCGCCCGCCTATTAACTCGATACACCTGTCGTGGGCTGACGGCCGCGGCTCAGGGCTTTTATGGCGAAAATCAATGTACGGTAATCACGCGAAGAACGCAGGCAGAAAATTAGCGCATTAATCTGCGTGATCAACGTCTGCTGGCGCCGGGACGAGGAAATAATAACTCGTCGGCGGTTTCCGTCCAAACGGGATGAGGAGAACGGAGGGTGTAGACACCGTCGTCGGGATGAGTGATGCTCGTAATTTCCGGTCGATGAACACTGCGCGCTCTTCGTGGGTTTCCGGTGGAAGTGTACCCACTTATTCGGCACTTCCGGCGTATCTGGTGGTCTAGCAGAGTTCGAGTAACCGTTGTAGTTCCGGGTTCATGGAGCAGGAATGAAGAGTCTGCGATTGCTTGACTGTTGGCAACGTTTTCGTACATTTTTGTGTAGAGATAAGGCCAAATATGAGAACTACAAAATTCGTGGTGTACCCTTATTTAATGTTCTAGTGAATGGTCACATGACAATGTGCAAGTGTCAATGTTTGTAGTAGAGTTTCTTGCCAACAACAACGTGTTGGACTGTTGTTTTCGACGTCATTTCAATTCTGGGGAGTTTCCAAGTTGCTGTTTTGGGACAGTTTATACATGTAGCATAAACATGTAGAACCATTATTTTAACTAGCAAAAATGCCCATCACCTGACAGAATGCCTTGATAGATGACAGTTGTGATAGTAATATTTACCTAATGTTAGAAAACATATAGCATCGTTACATGAACACCATAACGCGTTCGCATATACTCGTTGTTTGTTCACGTCCGTCGATAAGCCCTGGTCGTGATCGTGTAGAATTGTCAAATGATATTCGTATTTCTATACAATTGGAATGAAGGTAGATATATGCTTTTATAATGTAATGAGCAAAAAATGTAATTCACGAGGCACCTTTAATGTGCACCTAACACCACCACCACCAGCCCCACAACACCTCCATCACCACCACCACCACCACCACCAGCCCAACAACACCTCCACCACCACCACCAGGCCCACAACACCTCCACCACCCCCCCCCACCACCACCACCACCACCAGCCCAACAACACCTCCACCACCACCACCAGACCCACAACACCACCACCACCACCAGCTCCACAACACCTCCACCACCACCACCAGACCCACAACACCTCCACCACCATCACCAGACCAACAACACCTCCACCACCACCACCAGACCCACAATACCTCCACCACCACCACCAGGCCCACAACACCTCCACCACCACCACCAGCCCAACAACACCTCCACCACCACCATCAGCTCCACAACACCACCACCACCATCAGCTCCACAACACCTCCACCACCACCACCAGACCCACAACACCTCCACCACCACCACCAGACCCACAACACCTCCATCACCACCACCAGACCCACAATACCTCCATCCCCACCACCAGACCCACAACACCTCCACCACCACCACCACCACCACCACCACCACCAGACCCACAACACCTCCACCACCACCACCACCACCACCAGATCCACAACACCTGCACCATCACCAGCAGCCCAACAACACCTCCACCAGGCTATCCGATCAGCCACAAATTAAGGCTAATTTCTTCAGATTAGAAACTTTTATTTTTCATATCCAAGAATCATGTTAAATTACCTGGTAGAGGCTTTCGTTGACGTGTCACGCCGACTTCATCAGTACCTATGACGCTGAATGACGTCATCGTACACGTGAGGCAGTTCGTAATTGCCCTCGTCTCTGTTGATGGGTGTTTTGGTTTTTCTGATCCAGATGGCTTCTTTGATATGCCGAATCCTTCTGTTGGGTTCTTTGTCTACAATTTTCACTCCCTCCCAGTCTATGATATGGTTTTCAGTTGTCGTATGGTCTGTAAGGGCGGATTTATGACATCAATCTTTTTTTCCCGCTCCTTGTGTATTTCTCATTTTTCTTGTTGTCTACGTCCTTTCTGTGTTCCTCCAGTCTTGTTTTGAGTAGTCTTCCTGTCTCCCCAATGTACTCAGCACCACAATTCTTGCACGGTATTTGGTACACCAGTTCGCCCTGTTCTTCTAGCTGTACTTTGTCCTTGGGATGTACCAACAGGTGCCTGAGGGTGGTGTGGGGACGCATGGCCGTTGCTACTCCATACTTTTTCAGTACTCAATGTACTCTCTCTGAGACCCCCTCTCGTGGGCCTTGAAAAAGGTGACAGATAGCAGTAAGAAGAAAAAGACCAACAAAAAGACTAAGGACAAAAACTATCGGAGCCAAGTAGTCATCCCATACGACGGATAACCACATACTCTTAGAGCTCTTCTCAGGTGTTCCACCTCTACTTTCTTGTCCCCCTCCTCCGAAGTTATTGTCTCACACCTGTTCATAAGGGTTCTGACAACTCCCAACTTCTGATGTTTGGGGTCGTGGGATGCAAAATTCAGGTATTGGTCAGTGTGCGTCTTCTTCCTGTACACTGTGGACTTCACACTGCCATCTTCCTTTCTGGTGAACTTTGCATCCAAGAAGGGCATGCTGTTGTTCTCTTCGTCTTCCCGCGTGAAAATGATGCTACCTGTGGGGTCTACAGTGATCATGTGTTGTTGTAATTTCTTTGCCTTTCCTGTGTGTACCAGGCAAATTACATCGTCCACACATCACTTCCAGTTTCTCGGTTGGCAATCGACTGGTGCTGTGGCTATGATTTTCTGCTCCAGGTCCTCCGTGTACAGGTTCACAACAATGGGGGACACTGGACTGCCCATGACTACCCCAAACTTCTGTTGGTAAATTTCTCCTCCAAATCTGAAGTATGTCGTCTCCAAGACAAATTTCAACAACTCCATGATGTCGTCTACGTTTATATTTGTTCTCTTCTTTAGTGTCTTGTCATTCTCTAGTCTTTTTCTGATGACTTTGCAAGCTTCTCTGATTGGGGTCTTCGTGAACAGTGACACAACGTCATATGACACAAATGATTCTCCTTTTTCCATTCTCAGCTTTGTCAATTCTTTCACCATTTCTTGTGAATTTTCCGTATGGTGTTCTGTTTTTCCAACAAGTGGTTGTAGTATGTTGGCCAATTCCTTGGATACTCTGTATGCTATTGTCTGTACGTAGTCAACAATTGGTCTGAGTGGCACCATCTCCTTGTGGATTTTTGGTGATCCATACATCCGTGGTACTTTTTCTAGCGTAGGATATAAGTACCAGTACTGATCTTTGGTGATCTTCCCCTCCTTCTCCAAGGAATTTACCATTCTGATTAGTTCTGCCTTATATTTCTTGGTCGGATCCTTCTTTAACTTCGCATATGTCGCTTCGTCACTTAGCATTTCTTTCATTTTTTCCTGATATTCTTTCGTTTCCATGATGACTGTGGCCTTTCCCTTGTCCGCTGGGAGTATGGTGATGGACTTCTCCTTCTGCAGCTCTTTCAAAGCTGTTCTTTCTTGTCTGGTTAGGTTCTGTTTTGGAACTTTTGCTGATTTCAGAACTCCCGCGATATCTGCACGAAGTTTGTCTTTTTGTTCTTGTGGTAGTTTCCATGTCGCTTGTTCTGCCGCTACGACGAACTCCTCGGTTGGTACTTTTTTTGGCGTTACCGCGTAATTTAGTCCCTTCGCTAATATCTTTTTCTGGGCCCCGGACAGTTTGTATTTCGACAGATTTATCACCCACCTTTTTAGCTGTGTTCCGGTAAGGTCAACTTCGTTTGTTCTGTCTCTCTTCGCTTCCAAGCGCCGAATTTATTGTTGATGGCGCCATTTTGTTTTCTCATGCGTACTCTCGCTGACATGCGCGGTGTGGCGCGTGACGTTTTGTTGTTCTTCCCTTGACAACGAAGTAAACAGCTTCGTTTCTAGGGCGAGTTTCTTCTCTTTAAACGTGTCCAATTTGTTGTTTATGACACGTATTCTCTCTCTCACTAGTTCCTTCCTGGCTTTGTCCACTATTCTTCTCGCATTCGTCGTGTTTATCGGGCATTTCAGACTGAGACTGGGAAGTGTTACATTGATGTCTTTGCAACGTAGCGTAAATACAAGGTGATTTCTGTGGCGCGAAACCTTTCTGGTCAATTGTTCGAGTTTCCTCACGTCTTTGACACATTCTTGTCCATACTTTGTCCTAAGATTACTAAACGTGACACGTCAACGAAAGCCTCTACCAGGTAATTTAACATGATTCTTGGATATGAAAAATGAAAGTTTCTAATTTGAAAACGAACTATCCTGAAGACTGTTCAGTAATAATTTCTTCAGTCCTATACATCGCGCGTCACCCATTCTTCTCTCCGTGACGGCGAGGTTGTGACGAGCGGCTGGTGACAAGGCGAAATTCGACCAAGCGTGACGCCTCAGGCTGTTCCGCCCATCAGTCATGGTTGACTGACGACAGCGAGTTCTTCCATTGACGGTGGTTATTTGTCCACATGTTATATAGTGTTAGATGATATTTCAAGACATATATAAAGTACCCTTTCCTTTGAGCAGATCTATACCCGCTCAGTACGTTATTGCAAAGATGGGCGCAATTTAACTGAGATTTGAATTCAGCAGTTACTTAAATTGCTAAAACGTATTCACCGATTTGTAGGATTGATGTTTTGAAAACAAATTGTTCTTTTATTCTACATTGACTGTTACATAAACTAGTAATAAATACGTGTATTTAGAGAGAGAGAGAGAGAGAGAGAGAGAGAGAGAGAGAGAGAGAGAGAGAGAGAGAGAGAGAGAGAGAGAGAGAGAGAGAGAGAGAGAGAGAGAGAGAGAGAGAGAGAGAGAGAGAGAGAGAGAGAGAGAGAGAGAGAGAGAGAGAGAGAGAGAGAGAGAGAGAGAGAGAGAGAGAGAGAGAGAGAGAAGAGAGAGAGAGAGAGAGAGAGAGATAGCTTGATTCGCTATGCAGTGAAGAGCGCCTAAGCGAACGTGATACCCAAACAATAAAACAAAACAGGTTTATTATAGAGTTGGTCCAAATTTATTGACATGCCGAGGCCTTCGCCCAACCACGGGATACTACGGCTGCACAATGATGAATTATGATATATATATATATATATATATATATATATATATCGTGTTGTTTAATGCCCGTCTTAACAATTTAACACATGAGTAAGTTAGTCGCAACATGATTTTACTGTAACAATAATGTATCAAACACTGTCACGTTTCTATCATAACTGCACCGCGTGATAGGGGTACTATAGGTGTCAATGGAGTTTCAGATAGTTTCATTAATTCGTAGACGTTGGCCGAGCACATGATGCAGATGTTCAATGTAGCTTATTGCAACTCGTAAAACGTCGACTTTCGACATCTTCCGGTCTAGCAGGAGCATGCGCAGTCTACACAACGCGACGTTGAACTTCCCTACTCTCGTGCGCTCTCGTTTCGCTTGAGTTGTCCGGTATTTCATCGTCTCTCTGCGTCGATTCTTTCGTTGTTTTCTTATCACGTGTTGCTGCGCTTTGTCCAATGGCGGTCCTCGATTGTGCATGTCGTCGGAATTTCGCAATTCCGGTGTGCTCTCATCGCAGATTACTTCAGACTCCTCTGAGACGAACGTCATGCTTCAGCTACTTTTGTTGCGCACGAAAATAACGAAGACTTTTAGAACCTTTGTGCAGAGGTTGAACTGTTCAATTCTGAAACACACACAGGATGCTTTTACACCATTTTCTGTTACACCGATATTTACGACACAATCATTTCTGCATAAAATCCACAAAATATCATAGAACAATTAATCGTATCCCTTTGAAGCAACACCGTACACAACAACACGATAATAAAGCACCGCTGGTTTAGAACAATTAATCGTATCCCTTTGAAGCAACACCGTACACAACAA
This sequence comes from Escarpia spicata, assembly GCA_963995525.1. Classification (NCBI taxonomy): domain Eukaryota; kingdom Metazoa; phylum Annelida; class Polychaeta; order Sabellida; family Siboglinidae; genus Escarpia; species Escarpia spicata. Next base: position 15,604,299 of record OZ023217.1, read on the forward strand.
CACGATAATAAAGCACCGCTGGTTTGATACCTGATAGCGATTTCTTGCACGATGCGCTTATTCTAGCCAGCGTCGTCGAACAATCACGCCGCCATTTTGACGGACTGATTTTGAAACAGTATACTGTTTATTGTCAACGTTACTGATTAACGAAAACACAAATTTCTTTGCTGCTTTGAAACAAATACCCTCGTGCCTCGACGTCTTTCTTCGAGTGGTGACCTTATTAACCAAACGTCGCATTAGCTTCAACATCATTTTTCATAGTTCAGCTTATCGTATACTTAATATCCGTTTGAATGTTGTACCACCCGCCATTGCATTAGTAGTACAACAGTTCATTGTTTCACATATAATCCTTTTTATAATCCATTTTTGTAATCCCTCACTGGATAATTATACCGCCAAAGAATGTGCACAAAAAGGACATATCGATTGGTTGGTCGTGAAACTTCACAACATAAAGCTTCTCAAAATCTGTTTTTGCAGCTGCAATTGAGAAAAGGGCAACCTGCCATAAAAATATCATTGCCGACCAGAACACACCTATGAAAGTACCTTATTTGCTTATTAGTTTCAATTTTGGTAACATTTTGTTATCATTTTGTTAGTGGTGCGGTCTTTATGTTTTACTGATATGAAGAACTCTTTTCAAAACTCTGTTCATATGGTTTTGATATGGGTGGCGTCTTAAATGTTGCTTAAAGTTGTGGTGTGTGCTTTATTTAGCGCAATAAGCTAACACATTAAATGCCACAATGTGTGTTAAAATATTGATTCAAATTTAAAACAATTACTTGAACTACAAACATAATCATGCCAATAAAATCAGTGAATTGTGTTTTAGTGAATTTATAACGGAACATTGTTCACACCTTCGCAACTATCTTCATTCGATCATTGTACAAAAATGCACTCATAGTAAACCTACTGTGCATGTTACTTAAGTTATTCGCATATTACAATTGGCAACATCAACAAATAATTCGTGACGGCGAAGTCAAATGATTCAGCTGACGGCGAAGTCAACCATTATGCAAACATTTAAAACGCACATTATATAAATTATCTGCGTTGTGAGTCACCGAAAGTGTTAGCTGTTTGACTAAAAGCCCCATGTTATTATAAAAAATATATTTTCAAATTGCGTGAAGCCGGGATCGAACAAAACATTGACGGGGTAGCACAGATTTATTAGCATAAATGCTTACAACAGGATGAGTTCGTTAATGTACAATTACATATTTACATAATTTTGAACGCAGTGATCGCGTTTTCACTTAAACAAATCATTATTTGGACGTGTGCGAATGTGAAATTACAACATATTGAACAGCCAGAATATCACGCGTGTGTAATAATAATTATTATATAAACCGGCAGTATATATGTATATAACCGATTATAGCATGGCGCCATGGTTACGTAACAGAGAGAGACACACGGCTTAGCATCTTTCGCAACCAGTTCGTGTCAATGATGCGCTTGCTGGTGTGAGATTGTAAGTAGACCCCAGTGGCATATGGACCACGGGTCCATTTACCACGGCGTGTAATATTTTAGGAGTACAGTATCCTGTTTTAATATGGATTTGGTTGAACTACAAAAAGTATTGCTATTTTTGTTTACGCCACACAAGTATAAATTCAACAAACAAACATTTAGCAGTCGATGAGCAAACAATGTTGATGCTACGCTCGTACTTCCAAACAAAACACATTTGTATGATGTAAATATACCAGAATATATGCGCCGGACGCATACAGGCCCGCCCAATTATTTTTCGTATACTCCTCTTTGCAATTTTCATGTTGCGCAAGCAACATTTTTGCAAACTTCAAATTGTAAACCCGGCATGGTACAGAGACAACTGCTAACAACAACAACTAACCGCAACTTCACGGATTATGAGTTTATACGGATTTCAACCAGGAAATGTTGCCCGACGATCAGAAAGTCTGCTTGCACCCAGCACCTATATGGGCAACAGACGCTGAAGGCGCTGAGTGAAATTACAAGACGTGCGACAAGAAAGACTCGAGGGAACGCGGCCATTAATGTTTTATGATTGACGGTGTGATGACGTCAGCGAACGACACTTTGGGGACCCGGTCGAGACTGAAACACGCTGTCATTGGAATTGACACATCTATTTAGGGGTCGGTTCAAAAATGCGGGAAGATGTGTAATTCGAAAGAAACAACAGGTCGGTTTTATAGCTTTATATGATTGCAGAGTTCATAATAAAAAAGTAAAGGTAAAGGTAAGTTCTTATATAGCGCAGTATCCAGTCCTCAGGACTGCTCTAAGCGCTTTACACTTTACTCCCTGGTAGACATGTTCAATCGAACACCATCTCGACTTCACTGGGAAGCATTCAGCCCCGCTGCAATCAATGCGCGAAGACTGTTCGTACACAAATATCCACCAATGTCTATAGCCAGGTATTCATTCATACAGCTGATTGAACTGGAACAACGTGGAGTGAACGAACCTGCCCAAGGTTCGACACCGCAGCACGGACCATAACTGAGTTAAAATGTCGCATTTGTAATTATTCTCATTTCAGATATTGAGTTCCACTGATTTATGTGGTTAAGTCTGCGTTTACTAGTCATCATATCGTATTCTATGACATTATATTACAATTTCTCTACAATTTACCATTTTTAGCATTTTATCTAGAACACTGAACTTTATCATAAAATAATAATAATTATTATTATTATTAACACTGTGTATTGGATTTATTATAATTATATATGAAGAAAAAAACAACGTGCTGGTTTGCATGCGTGTTTGGGTGAATATATGCGTGCATGCGTGAGTGCGTGCGTGCGTGCGTGCATGCATGCTTGCGTGCGTGTGTGCACATTCTCCAGAAACGTTTCCTGCCAGATGGTCACGACGGCACGTCCTGCGTCGTGCGCCGGTCAGCGCTCGGTACCAGGTCTCCTGCCTCTCGCTTTAATCCCATTGAAACACTAGGCCGTAATGCAATTTCGAAAGGCGACCGCATTTATGTCGCTAGTGCTTCCGTCGTGCAGGCTTTGATCGGCGGTGGACATGTTTAAGTAATTCCAGAAAGCGGGCTTATAATAAATACATTATACGGTTGCTAAATTCGTGTCTGTTGCACGGAAAGACGATAAGTAGCCATTATGAAATATGGGCAATCGTATTGTGCTGGGAGATATGCATATTACTATTCTTCAAAAATATTCTCATATGTAAGCCTAATCTTGGTGAATGTTGTTAGGATCAGTCGGTAAATCCGGAATACTAAGCAGAATCCTCAATTATTCATCAAACGTAGGCCTACGTCGAAGTTGAGATTGAAGAAGCCTACGACGCATGCAAAACTGGCTGCCCTTGAGCCGTTTCTTTTCTTTGAAGGCTGAGGATGAATATTTCAAACACATATACATTTCATATATATAACACGTGGCGCCACTGCGTGCTAGCATGGCAAACTAATGGACGAATAAATTTCCCCCTCCACCCAAGATCCTAAACACTGGACAGAAGAATACAGGCCAAAACAATGATACGTAAACAACAATAATTACAAATATCCCAAATGCAACCAAAGTGGTACTTCATTTCAAATATTCTGCGATCAGGAAAGTATGATCGTTTCGACCATATATAAATAACACAATGTCGATTTATTAAAATAAAGATTCGTTGATCTACAAGAGATCGTATATCATTTAAAGAACGTAGACTTTGAAAATGATTATTTTTTTGTGATGTCGATTTATTAACCGATCAAACGCGCATGTAATTGTATACATACTAACTCGGCATCTAGAAGAGGCCACGCATCATTTAATGACTCTCTACTTGCCATAAAATATCAAGTAATTTCCCGTAGTGCGATCATGAACTGATAATACCGAAAAGAGGCGATTTGTTGTCTCCGAAAATGGCAGTGACAATTACATTCCATTGTTTCGCCCGCCATACAATACGCCACGGTACCACAAAACACTGTCTTGTCGTCAAGTGAGGATTAGTTCGTGGACATCCCACGGGACGGCGCTAATAGGCAGATGAAGCGCCGCGCGACGGAGAATACTTAAGTGACAATATGGTGCCATATTTCTCCGCTACCAAGTTTGATGGAACTATATGGGCGGGGAGTCCACCAAACGACACAACAGCAGAAAATAAAAGACTCAACGGGGGCAATTATATAATTATCCGCATGTTTCCAACTGACGTTTTTTGCCGTTGAAATGCGATCGGGTCCCGCTGTTCCGGATTTTCGCCGAAATATTCCGATTTCGGTTCATTTGTTAATCTCGCTAGGAATACACCTTTAATACGGCTCAATGTAGCGATTGTCGGTCTGAAGATAACCCATTTTCATCACATAAAAAGTACACTGTACCATTTCCAGCTGATTTAATTTGACGGTAATGTTCAATGATTTTCATTAGATGTTTTATTGGCCTGTCATCAATAGCCATAAAGATATATGTGTATGTCATAAAATGGTTTACGCTATTTCATCACCATATACAGATACCCATACTTTATTATGATGACTGACATAAAATATATGTCAATTACAAATTGGTCTTAATAATAAAACATACATTCACATCAAACATACCACGGATATACACTAAAATGGATAAATATAATAATACAAAATTAAGTCTAAAATTTGCAAGGTTAATATTAAAATTGATAGGTTATCGAGCATCGTCGAGAATATTAAGAGTTGAAATAATATCATAGTAACCAGTTTTGTACGGATATTATATTTACCAAACCGATATGATAAAATACAAATAAATTCAAATTTCGTGCCACGTTTTCGATTTCCCATTATTGTTTACGGTAAAAGATGCAACCAAGACAAAAACATGCATTGTAAGTCAGTCAAATTGTATATTTTCAGATCGAAAAGGACATATAATTGAGGCATTTTTAATTATACAAAAGCTACACCTAGCTGTGTTTGCATAAACATCGCTGAATATTCCTTTTTACGCTGTATTTTAATTTATCTTAAACTAGTCATGTTAGTCGACATCACTGGTGAAATAAGACGAGACGTTTATAAATCTGCCCTCTATGTTTAAACGTGCACATGGGTAACATAGTAAACGATATTTTAAAACGAAACGACACATCGACATACGTTTCTACCCGACAGACGCTCGGAGTGTGTATTTTTCCCACACATAAACCGCGCAATATGTTACAACTCAATAACTGGTTCAAATTCCGGCGAATGTGCACAAGGACCAGCAACCCCCCAACTGAACATTACGAATACAAGCACGAATACCTGTTAAATATTATTTGTATTTGGTACCTAACCGACAAAATTCCGGACATAATGTGATAGCCTATCGTTAACATTCCATATACTGTTAAAACGTATTTATATGATTAGTAGCAATACTGTTTTACGAGGATGAACAAGCTCTGTTTTCCAGGAACTATATTCGTACGAACATTTTATTGTCAGTAGCACAACGCGTCACCCACCTGAAGTCGTGACGGCGTCTCAGAATGTCAGCAAGAGGCGGACAACAAGTGTCACGCCACTCGCCCGTCAACGCTGGTGTTCCGTGTCCCGTGGCGACTCTCGGCGGCACTGTCACCGGCAGCAAATGAAACGTTTCCGCCGCAGCCGCTGTGCAGCGACAGACGGGGCCGAACGGCAGACAGACGCGGCGACACGGTGATCTATGGCGGCATGATCAATCGGGCAGACCGCCACGCAAACACGCATCACAAACAATGGATGCCACAACTAGTTATCGTTGACAATATTATGTCGTTACACTGCACCGTGTTTACATGCATACGTGCGTAGGTCTGTGGATATGTGTATGTACGTATTTATTACTATTATTTATTAATTTATTTATTTATTTTAGTTGCAACAGGTCCGAGAACCCAGTCATATAACTGTGTACGTGCGAATGTGCGGCCGTGCGTGTGCGCGTGTGTGTATTTGTATGTGTGTATGCGTTCATGCGTTTGTGTTTGTGTTTGTGTTTGCGTGCGTGTGCGTATACGTGTTTGAGTGAGTGTGTGCATGTTTATGACAGAATATGTCTTTGGAAATGTGCATATAACATGCTTTATAAATAGGTAACATGTGTGACGTTGTCCACTCGAAAGAGAGAGGCCCCCCATACAAGGACTTACGGGAGGTGACGTTGAGTGGTTTGGTAGTGCACAGTACACGAAGTGATCACTCTCATTAGCAACGTCAGCACTTCATACGTCACCGAAGTCGTCTGTGATTCTTCAGTGTCTCTGTGTGTCTGATACCATCCGTAGGACGGGCAGTTTGACTAGTAGATATGTTAACGACCGCAGCAATAGAGACACGCACGCACGCAGCCCCACATGCACGCGCATTTGCATGCATGCACATATAAAAAAAAAACACACACATACACCAACGCACACACACACACACACGCACGCACACGCACACACACACACACACACACACACACACACACACACACACACACACACACACACACACACACACACACACACACACACACATACACACACGCACGCTCGCACGCTCGCACGCACGCACACACACACAAACTCGCAAAACACAGAAAAGACTACTCCTACACGACATAAACATGTAGACAAACGCACGCGTGTATCAATAAAATCTTGCCAGTCAGTCACTCTCTAAAATAACAAATGTCAACCTGGTTCACTTGACATTTGGTTCGAAGGTTTCCTGTCTTCAATTTCACGTTAAATGTTTGCGCAGACGGGAAACCGAATTCCATTCATCGACATGACAGCCAATAAGTTCTCAATCGACAGAAGCAGGGGAGCCTGATGACATCTCTTAAATGAATATTCTGTTGACCTTTCTGTAATATGCGCGTTTCAACTATAGACCTAGGTGTCGCCTACTTCTGAAGATGTCGCATGCTATAGTTGACCAAGAGAGTGTAACGCTTGAAATTCTTACCAAGTCGACGTAAATGTAGGCAGTGGTATGGCAAGCCTAACAACTTATAAAAGGAAGTCTGCTGTGGAGAACATGGGGAAATAGAAAATGTTTCAACATCAAAGGGTATTGCGGTTAACTCAACCGGCCTCTGCAGTAATGTCAATGAAGCTTGTTTTGAAACTGAATATTTTGTTTACCATTTGAACATATTCTGGGCCTCTGGGGTCGTATCTTCCAAATTGCGAACATTGCTACGGGCTTACTAAAAACCATTTCGCGGGAAGGATACCTTCAACATATTTATTATAGTTTAAAAAAAAATCCGTTATGTTAATTATTAAATGAAAAACTAGGAACCTACTGCCTTCTTGTAAGCGTCACTGATTGCTCTTCTTGGTTGCTCTAGTGACAATCAAAGGTCAATAGTAACACTCCAGTGTCATGCTGGTCTTGTGTCACCTCCACTTGTGGTTTGTACCTCGGTAAATTAAATTACTATTATAATTTATGTATTTTGTCGACGTGACGCGATCTGGAATGTGCACACATTACGCTATGTAAAGGTCGTCTCGTGCAAATTAAACAAAACCCATGTCTGGAGGCATATACCGTTTTTCGTGTTGATAGTCTTCCATAATAATGCTCATTGTTGCCTTTAGAACATTTGCAAAATGAAGATTATATAATTACTACAATAACTAGTTGGATACGTGTTGGTCAACAGCGTTACCAATATTGCTTGCAACATCATCACGGATTTGTGGTATAGTGTAAATTCGTACAATACATCAGTTAGACCAAACGATTGCACGCCGATTACACGAAGTCTCCGTTCTGGGTCCGCCAACAAGAACGCGACCCAATTTTGCGTCACGTTTTCTCACAGTCCATGAGACACTTGTAGTATGTATCCCGACAGATTTTCGCCATGGCCAGCCCGGTGTCTTGGCCCTTGCAGTTGTCCCGGCAGCGGTCATAGGCCCTTGAACACCCGGCCAAGCACGCTTCCTTGTCTGCGGTGACGGCTAGGGCACATAGCACAAGCAGGAACAAGACCACGTGACACATATGGAGATTCTATAACAGCCACGCGAACGTTATGAAACCCTTCGTTAACGCCGATGTTGACATAAATAGTGTACAGTTTTTTTTAATGATCTGGCCAGAAAACGATATGAGACTTAATAAGCTGCGTGGATAAGGTAATGTTTTCTCCGTAGATACCATATAGATGGTATGCGGAATTGTTGGGCAAGCCTTCTAAAAAGTCGACGGAAACAAAAGTTTGTTTCTTATTTGGCCAAACATTAACAACGTAATTATTTACATAGCAGAATGCTTCAATAAATTATAGTTATGCAGAACCATCAGTATACGTTCTTCACACAATAGTATACATATTACACATACATACGTACGCATGTACGTGCATTCACACACACGCACACGCACACGCACACGCACACGCACACGCACACGCACACGCACACGCATCAATCATCACACATCAACACGACGACTCACCCGTTTCTGTTTCGTTCCTTGACACTGGTGACGCGATCGGTTCTACTTCGCACGAAGGCAAGTTCATAACAAAAACGTGTCCGCCTTGCGTAAAGGGTCAAACGATTTGAACCACTTTAGTAAATCCGCAGTGTATAACAGGAATTCAGAAGGACCGTGATCTGTTGTACAAACATTTGTTTTACCCAAGCATCTACTTCAACTTCTTGAAGCGAATGTACAACGATTTACGTTGGATTTCACTGAGCAACTATTTTACTGTCAAATCGACAGCTTTATTTTAATTACTATATTTTAGAAGAAGATTGTCTGTTCCGCTACCGATCACCAGCATGGTAAGTATTAACCGGAAGTATGGTGCATTGGTTGTATTAAATATGGGAAAACGCGAATGCCCCGTTTATCAAACGATCTTGCGGTTTGCCCAGCCCACCTTGGCAATATTTCCGATAGAGTTTGTTTAGAATCATATTGCTTTGTTTACAAATTGAAAGTTGCAAATAATATTGCAGGCGTGTTAATAGTAACTTGGCGGGCCGCCGAGAAGCCCCTTTATCTTATATTAAAAGGCCCACCGATTAATCTTCACACTTGCGGGGTAAACAACGGATGGTTTATCAATATGTCAAACGCCTGTGCTATAGGGTCTATCATTTATGATGGCACACACGCACGCACGCACGCACGCACGCACGCACGCGCACGCGCACACACATTGTGTATATATATCGTGCGTGTGTGTGTGCGCGCGCGCGTATGTGTGTGTGTGTGTGGGTGTGGGTGGGGGGTGGGTGGGTGGGTGATTGGGTAACAGAACGATTGATACCTTCCTTCCCTCCTTCCCTCCTTCCCTCCTTCCCTCCTTCCCTCCCTCTTCTCTCCCCCCACCCTCCCTCCCCCTGTGTGTGTGCGTGTGTGCGTGTGTGCGTGTGTGCGTGTGTGCGTGTGTGCGTGTGTGCGTGTGTGCGTGTGTGCGTGTGTGCGTGTGTGCGTGTGTGCGTGCGTGTGTGCGCGCGTAGGCTTGTTCGTGTGTTTGTACGTATGAATTTTAATGGATCTAATACTTTTTTCATACTTTGCATACACATTTACGCACGCACGCACACGCACACACACATTGAGTATATATATATCGTGCGTGTGTGTGTGTGTGTGTGTGTGTGTGTGTGCGCGCGCGTATGTGTGTGTGTGTGGGTGGGTGGGTGGTTGGGTGGTTGGGTGGGTGTGGGTGAGGGTGTGGGTGGGTGGGTGAGTGTGTGTGTGTGTGTGGGTGTGTGTGTGGGTGGGTGTGTGGGTGGGTGATTGTGTGTGTGGGGGGGGGGTAGGTGGGGGGGTGGGTGGGTAACAGAACGATTGATACACGACGTCTAGTATTGTTGATTTATCGAGTTCATGACATTCCGAGAAAATTGCCATAATTACAAAATCCCAACCATCCACGCATCAGTCAACCACGTGGTTAAGTGAACAACTGAATCAGTGAACGTAATGCTACTGCTAATAATTATTTAAAGGAACTTACTTAATTCCTTTAAATACACTTTAGAGCACGCTATATATTATATAGAGCGTCCTGGAGCTGACCACATGTTCATTGTCCCATTTTGACCAGATCCGGTCTAAAACAATTGAATAATTTCCCGATGATTTTATAAAACTAAGTGATATATTTGCATAAACGTGCTATCGTGTCGTGGCGGTGCTATCGTGTCGTGGCGGTGCTATCATGTCGTGGCGGTGCTATCGTGTCGTGGCGGTGCTATCGTGTCGAGGCGGTGCTATCGTGTCGTGGCGGTGCTATCGTGTCGTGGCGGTGCTATCGTGTCGTGGCGGTGCTATCGTGTCGTGGCGGTGCTATCGTGTCGTGGCGGTGCTATCGTGTTGTGGCGGTGCTATCATGTCGTGGCGGTGCTATCGTGGCGGTTAGTGGTTACCATGTAGCTTATTGTTTCGCGAACCAAATAATAAAACAAGAAAACCAAAAAAATCATCGATATCTTCTTCCTTTTAAAGGGGGCTGGCCTCTTGCGAGCTTATTTAACTCGGAGAGGTACATACAGCTGTAGTTTGGTCCAGCGGCCTGTGCGCCAAATAGTTCAAATACATTTTAAACCTTAGTGAATGAATACAACTATGCACATGGCCATTTGTCACAATGGGTTGCCGGTGCTGGTTGTGCGTTGTGTAAGCTACAGCCGAGTCTTTTAAAGACGTTTGTAAGTGAGGATACTCGTGTGTCGGTGGCTGTTTGGGGAAAGAACGATTGATAAACAGCTAAGGTATAACCGTGATAATGACTGCGCGCGAATCTTTATTGGGTTCTCAGCTATTTTGAGTTACATATTAATTTGTAATTAAGTTTCTGGAATCACTCGATAGCTTGTGCGCTTTCGTGCACCACGTGCTGTGTGTTTCACGTGTAAGCCACCCGAATAACACTCGAGAATCTCCATTACACCTTTGTGAAAGAGTAATGGAGTATCGCGCCTGGTCCGTTCCCACTACACCGATCATATGGGAATTCACCCGATTTGTTTCATTACGACACGACAGTGATAGGTGAAAAAGATGACCTCCCGTTGTTTCGTTAATACGCGCTATTACGATTGTGTCAACCACTGACTTGGGACTCCCGCATGGGGAAAACACCTCCTCCTTTGTTCCCCTCCACGGGCGTGTCTTGTGGCGATTTGTATGCTTGACCATAGTTGCTGTGTCAGTTCCCTGGAGGATGGGCGTAGTGGCGGACAGTAGCGACAAAATGCCCCACCCTGCGAAGTTAATGAGCGGTTATTATTTGCTGTGACACGCGTATCAGCCAGCGCCCCAAGTGGAGGCGGGGAAGTGCAGCCACGCGGAACGGATGTAAACAGAAATTACATAGCCTTCAGGAGTCGGTTGCAATTGAATATGTCTGGTCGTGAAAGTAATTTATAGAATAGCACACGAATTAGTGTTTTTATTGCGGTATACTCTGTTAATTGCTCGACAATTTTGTCATATCAATATTAAAAATACAGTGCACAATTCAGGAAATTGTTTAAAGAACTGTGTTATTTAAATTAACGGAATGCACAATTGTTGACGTCAAGTACCTTTAGTAAAATGACGGGGCAGACTGCATATAAAGAGGTGCGCTTTCTCTTAAATGGTAATTAGTTGTCACTAAAATATCTACAGCTTTAAGAATGTGATTGCATTAAAATTGACAATGTACGGTAACATTTAGATAGCAGTTTGCAGACAGTGGATACTCGTCTTCTACATGCACATACCATTGGGAAACTGGTTTATTTAGAATGTCACTGTATCAATTATTTTGCATTTTAGTTATTTATTTATATATTACTGAAAACACCTATCAATAAACATCAACTCACATTACGTTCTAGATGCTTTAAGAAATTCGCTGGCAATATATTTACAAACTTGCCATTGCACCGGTCTCGCAATATCTACGATGATTCAACCTAGCCACTAGAAACGTGACCATATTGCAACTGTTTGATGCAAATTATTAACACCACTCAATATACGACAGGACGCAACAAATAAAACTAATTAGCCGCTTAATGGTCAATTAGTTGTCGAGTTTCTACTAGATCGGATCGCGTTCGCTCGACTGTCGCGATCGTTCTGTGCGCCCGAAGACGTGCTGGCTCCGACGGATGGCCAATCTAATAAGCTCTCATCCAACGGGCGTAATTTAATTCGGTCTTCGTGCAATACGACCCGGCCGTAGAGCAGAAGCACACAGCGGCATAAAAGCTTGTTCGTCGTGGCCATATCACTACGACATGATCTGGTGCGATGTTTTGTAAGACGTTTAATGATGCCACGATGACATGTCGTGTTTCCAAACAGAGTATATGTTTATCTCTTATTAATTTGATTTAATATTGCGTAGGTTTCGTGACGTTTTTGTATTGCGACACACTCTAGTTTGAATGGGTATGGTTCTCTTCCTCGCTTACTCGCTTCCTCGCTCCCTCCCTCCCTCCCTCCCTCCCTCCCTCCCTCCCTCCCTCCCTCCCTCCCTCCCTCCCTCCCTCCCTCCCTCCCTCCCTCCCTCCCTCCCTCCCTCCCTCCCTCCCTCCCTCCCTCCCTCCCTCCCTCCCTCCCTCCCTCCCTCCCTCCCTCCCTCCCTCCCTCCCTCCCTCCCTCCCTCCCTCCCTCCCTCTCTCTCTCCCTCCCTCCCTCCCTCCCTCCCTCCCTCCCTCCCTACTTCCCTCCCTCCCTCCCTCCCTCCGTTCGTCCGTCCGTCCGTCCGTCTCTTCCCGTCACCTCGCCCTGTCTGCCTCCCTACCTCCCTATCCCCTGCCTCCCTGCCTCCTTCCCTCCTTCCCTCCTTCCCTCCTTCCCTCCTTCCCTCCTCCCCTCCTTCCCTTCTTCCCCCTTTTTCGTGACGTTTTTGTATTGCGACACACTCTAGTTTGAATGGGTATGGTTCTCTTCCTCGCTTACTCGCTTCCTCGCTCCATCCCTGCTTCCCTCCCTCCCTCCCTCCCTCCCTCCCTCCCTCCCTCCCTCCCTCCCTCCCTCCCTCCCTCCCTCCCTCCCTCCCTCCCTCCCTCCCTCCCTCCCTCCCTCCCTCCCTCCCTCCCTCCCTCCCTCCCTCCCTCCCTCCCTCCCTCCCTCCCTCCCTCCCTCCCTCCCTCCCTCCCTCCCTCCCTCCCTCCCTCCCTCCCTCCCTCCCTCCCTCCCTCCCTCCCTCCCTCCGTTCGTCCGTCCGTCCGTCCGTCCCTTCCCGTCACCTCGCCCTGTCTGCCTCCCTACCTCCCTATCCCCTGCCTCCCTGCCTCCTTCCCTCCTTCCCTCCTTCCCTCCTTCCCTCCTTCCCTCCTTCCCTCCTTCCCTTCTTCCCACTTCCCTCCTTCCGTCCTTCCCCCATTCCCTCCTTTCCTCCTTCCCTCTTTCCATCCTTCCCTCCGTCCCTCCTTCCCTCCTTCCCTCCTTCCCTCCTTCCCTCCGTCCCTCCTTCCCTCCTTCCCTCCTTCCCTCCTTCCCTCCTTCCCTCCGTCTCTACTTCCCTCCTTCCCTCTCTCTCTCCCTCCCTCCCTCCCTCCCTCCCTCCCTCCCTCCCTCCCTCCCTCCGTTCGTTCGTCCGTCCGTCCGTCCCTTCCCGTCACCTCGCCCTGTCTGCCTCCCTACCTCCCTATCCCCTGCCTCCTTCCCTCCTTCCCTCCTTCCCTCCTTCCCTCCTTCCCTTCTTCCCCCCTTCCCTCCTTCCCTCCTTCCCCCATTCCCTCCTTTCTTCCTTCCCCCTTCCCTCCTTCCCTCCTTCCCTCCGTCCCTCCTTCCCTCCTTCCCTCCTTCCCTCCTTCCCTCCTTCCCTCCTTCCCTCCTTCCCTCCTTCCCTCCGTCCCTACTTCCCTCCTTCCCTCTCTCTCTCTCTCCCTCTCTCTCTCCCTCTCTCCCTCACTCCCTTTCTCCCTTCCTCCCCCTGTGTGTGTGTGCGTGCGTGCGTGCGTGCGCGCGTAAGCTCGTTCGTGCGTTTGTACGTATGAATTTTAATGGATCTAATACTTTTTTTCTAAATTTGCATACACATTTACTTACAACGACGCCGCTTGAACGGGAACTGGTACAGTCTGAGTTCGCGTTCTCCGGTTCGTTATGAGTTCGTGTATTACAGTTCGTGTATATAATAGTTCGTCCATGCAGGATCTGTTTTATGTGATTTCCTTATTGTGGTATAGTTGCCAAAACATTGCTAAACACGCTGCCCGGTTCTAACACACACGGTGACGTCAATGTGCATTAATACATATTCCACATTTTGCGGCACTTTGCGACCACCTCTTACTGATGGGAAGCAGTGTTCGACCGCCGCGACACCGCAACTTCATCATTACAACCTGAACGGGGGCACATTTCACCGGGTCTAGGGCGCACGGTGGCGTGGGCCCATTACGAAAGGTCTACAGGCACGCAAAATTCCTAAGGTCTAGGGGGCACGTGCCCCCCGGGCCCCCTGGGTCCGCTTATGGTATGTATATGAGGTGCACTATAAATGCTTACTTAAAATTGTGCATATCATAATAGTACTTGCCTTATGCTAACTTTTTATGTTTAGGAGATGTTTAACTATTATTAGTGGTAGCGAGTTTATTTTCAAAATCTGCATACATGAATACGTAATGAACAAATAAAACGTGTAGAAAAGGTACTTTGATGATTAATAAGGAATCCAATTCGGGTATATATTTAGAAAGGAGTCAGATCATACGCGAACTTGTTACCACACATTATATCCGAAACAACACTTACTTTTTATTAAAGTACTTGATTTGGTTATGTCTATACGTTGTTGATAGACCTTGATGACAAACACGTTAATGATGAGACTATAAAGACAAAAGAGAAAAAGTCAAAGAATATGAAATTGCTTGCTAATTTTGTAAACTGGTCACCAGGTTTGATAAAAAAAAATTCAACGGTGTTATTGTGGCGAATTCCTGTAATAACAAATTTGGTCACGCGATTCCCTGCAACGGAATAACCTATATAAAGGGCAAGGTCTTGTAGAGTGCTTAGGACTGCTCAAAGCGCTTTACACTTTATTCCCGGCATCAGTATAATACTTAACGTCATAGTCATCATCATGACGCTATGGCATGTTCAACATTTCGTTTAATGGCATCATTCCGTACTCCCCCCCCCCCCCCACTCCTGTCGTGTTTCAATCACATTGATGCTAAACTGCGTAATGGCAACCTGTCCAGGGACAATCGCGTGGACAAATCTCCATGGTGTGAAATATTAATATAGTTTTTTAATATCTTTGCCGGTGTATAGCCATAACAATCAACTAAACAGTTGGTCTAGCAGAAATTGCTGTAACGAAAATATTGCTCTCCCCCAAAATAAAAACCCAAACAAATATTGGCTTAACATACATCCACCATCTAAAATGACGTGTCTCCTCCCCTTAAACTTGACCCACCGCGAGATGGTATGCGAATACTGCTGATCTATTCAATTAACCTTAATTCCGCCGCTGCTTTTGGTGTTCTCCATTTCTGCGTAGTTCACGCGTGCTCTACGCTTTGTTCTTCTGTCCGCGATGGTCCTGCGGCGAAAGCAATGACCACACACGGCCCAGGTGCATTGTCCAGCCATTATAGCGTGACCAACTGGACACGTCGTTTACCCGCATGTCCACCGGTCAGCCATTATCACCAGCGGTCGCAATTAAATAAATTAAAACATTAATACCTGCGCGTCGGCGTAAGAAATTAGTTATCCCCTCCAGGTACACGTAATGACGTAACTTAACTTCACGACGACGTCTTCGGTGACATGCGCAATATGGAGCGGTGACGTCAGACCGCCTTTTCTCATTTTACTGGTGTCATTATTCAGCGCGATACCGACGCCTCCTAGTTTACGGCTGCCATTATTTCTCGCGACACGTGTACCTGCGTCGCGGCGTTGCGTGATCGTCGTAGCGAAATGATTGCGCCTTTGTTGCGGCTCGTACAGCGAACAATCGTGTTGCGAATGCTTCACAGTCGACGGGAGTTGCTAAATGGAAAGGCTGACATTTCGCGAGGGTCTGTGTCCGGTGGGCAGCTGTTGGAGGTGTTCGTTGTTGTGGTTTGTTTAATTACCAGGCGACTTGCCCGACGCGCCAGGTAAACTATCGTGTAATCCACTGTAAGTTATCACGTACAAGGCGCTGCACGAAGACCTCTCGCCTGTCTACATGGAGAAACTCGTGCGTGTCTACATGCCAGCCAGACGTCTTAGGTCTGCTGACTCGAACGCACTAGTTGTTCCGAGAACTCGCAGTAGAGCCGGTGGCTGTACATTTGCTCACGCAGCGGCAGCGGTGTGGAACGCTCTGCCGTCAAGCGTTACTAACAAAACATCACTGGAATCATTTAAATCTGTCTTGAAGATTCACCTGTTCACTGCAGCGTATATGTAACTCGGACGCTTACCAACACTGTTTTACCATAGCTGATATGTGTTTAACGTTTGTTTATTACTTACATATCTATTTATTTACTTTTCACAAACATTTTAGCCTAATTTATTGATGTTTACATCAATTTTAGTTTATTTATTAAAATAATAATAATATGATCTTAACTATTTTATTTTATGATATTTTATATCACACTCCTTTTCTACTTCTACAATATTTATTGTCTTAATTACTATTATTATTATTAGTTAAGAAAAAATCTGTTATATTTGCTTAGCTATAAAACAGTATCACCGTATGATAGTGAGTTGTATAATGTAGACGCTTTCTTAACCTATTGAGATGTATATTGTAAATATAACTTGAAGGTACGAGTGAATGGTCTACTAATTTGGCAAACAAAATAGTAACATGTATATATACGACTTACAGAAAACAGATTGCCATTTTAATATATAAAGTGTTTATACAACAATGTATATAATTACGACGTTGTATCAGGTATAGGAAAATAAATTGGTAGCGATTAAAACTCGTGACAAAAATTGATGCGGTCAAAATACTGTCGCTACCAATCATCCAGCAAAAATGTGCATTGCTCAGAGTATACCTCAGAGGTATATATCCCACAACGTTAGAAAATAACCTGCCCAGAAACGTGAACTATGATGTCATCCAGCCTACGTCATGGACTAAAGAATATAATTTTGCAACAGATTTAACGATCGCCAAATCGTGTCGAAATCCCTCAAAGCGGACCCCTTCAAAGGGGCAATCTCCCAGAAACACCAGTTCCTTGAAAACAACAAATATGTCACATTCTACTTGATTTGTCCATCCAAACTTGTGTGATGCTATAACTATATGTAAAATTGCCGCCCCTCACTCCGTAAAGCAACAAGCTGTAATAGTCTAAAACCGTCAACAAACTCTCACCATCAACCAATGTTCATGTTGAACATTAAACAATAAACTGACCATAACGGAGCTATAGGGTTAGGGTTATTTTCATCGTAGACGGTTTGTACCTCGGACGTTAATAACCCCTCGGCAGTATAGTAACGCCGTAATTTGTTTCGACATTCGCAGTTGGATAACAGGTCTTACCAGATTTAGGGGGTCGTGTCGTACGTTAGACGAAAGTAAATCTATTGTTCATAATGGTATGCGTATTTTCTGCGATTGCTCCGAATAACGCTGATCAGCTGAGGACGTTTGAATTTGCGCTAACAAGAAAAACTGTGTCAAATTTGCGTCATGACATGCGTCATTTACAACTACTTCGGGAAACCGTCTTCTGCGTTTGTGGGTTCGTAGCGCCACATGGAGGATCGATTTGTTGTGACGATTTTTTGTAACGATAATAACGTTGTACCCCTTTGTAGAGTATATGCATTAACATGAACGTACAACAATTTACCCGAACATAAAAATTGTATATCTAGCGTTTCTAATCAGCCCACCCATTTAACCAGGCCATATTGTGGCAGGTATCTGGGTGGCCACTTTAAAGTTGCATTCTGGGGTCGTTCATCTTGTAAATATAAATGCCAAATGAAACAGTATGCATCTTTGGCGTCGGACCGTTGCGATTATTCGGCGGTTGAGGATCACTAAAACCTCCAATTGCATCCCAATTGAGCCTCCCAAAACACATTGAGGCTTTCATAAAACCCCCAGTTGCACCCCCTTCTTGATGCTTCCAAAAACTTCAACCTTGAGGCTCTCAAAAATCTCCGATTGCACCCCTTGAGGCTCCCCGAAAAATACGTTCCGCACTTTCTTGTTTTATATCAATGGATGGACCTCAGCTGGCCAAAGGTCTATACATCTCGGGCGAGATTTTTAATCATACTTAACGTCGGAAACATATTAATTCTGGCTCTCAACAATAGCGTACGCTCTCTTTATATTATCCGATGCAAAGATTCACTCAAATTTACTACTTGTTCGTAAAGATCTGCATTTATGTGCTCGCACACGCGCGCACACACACCACACACTCACGTTCGCAGAAAAACACGAAACAATCTATACAAATTACCGGTTGTGTTCATTTCTACTGCCAAAAAATCAGCGTTGATTGGATTCCCCGGGTTGAACGACCCGTGTTTGTAAAGCCGTGCAAGGTCACTGCGACGGCAGGACATTACCAGGACACCTAAACGACCTGCCAGGACAGTAATCTTCTTTCCGTTAAAGTGATAGGCGCACTGTTCGGCGTGGCAATGTGTCATTTCAGCGCAGATCACTGCGTACTTTGACGCCCAACGCCAGGAAGTGCAGACTTTGTCCCGTAATTACCGTTCGCATCCTACAATTACGACACTCCGACTGGGTGAGTGGCTTGAGTTTTACCGGGAGTCGTTCACACCGTGTCTCTTGGTGGAGTGAATCGAAGCGTTTAATCTGTACGAACCAAATGCCAACTACTTCCACTAACATCCATTTTCTTTGCCTCTAATTCTGGTTAAATCTGCATACGTTCAAGGCTATGATTCCAGCGGCGCCATTTTGAAAGTGCGTTTTCACATTAATGAACTACGAACAATTACACTCTTTGGCGATAGGTATATAATCTTCACGGTGAGTATGCTATCATTAATAAGTCATTTCATAACTGATTCAAAGCATGGTTTTCATAACATTATTATTACCCATACCGATATTTGACTAATATTTGCCAATTCGCGACAATTAACCGCATAAAACCTTGCAAAACATATCGGCATCGCACAAGGTTTCATGGTTAACATTCAACAAGTCTAAATTATTCGTCTCGCATGCATCTGGTACGAGCAAATGGGACAAGTTTGGACAGTCACTGGCCATTCTTTGTCACCCACTCTGGTTTTGAACCTAGAATAAAATACTCTAAAGTATTTTTTATTTAGATTCAAAACACTACCGTAGTTTTTCGTGCGTGTGTGTTTTGAAGTTGCTCCACCGAACAGCGACCATGACCGTTAAGACACAACAATCGACGCGACCCGGCTGCCAGAGATGACTTCTTGACGGTCTGTCAGCGGCCGCCACCATGCGTGCGTGGCGACTCCGGCATGCGTCAGGGCTCAATGCACGTCCGAAGCCTCGGCGGGATTTCTCACGTGTTCGTGTCGTCTGCGCGTGCGTTTTGTGCTAGCACGTGCATGTGTCTCGACTACACACTTCGTTTGAGCGTGGGACACTGCCCGCCCGAGAGACGAGACGTCGACGACGTCTCACTCGTGACCTTGCGTGCCGTGCGGTAGCTGTTCTCACGGCGTCTCCTTCCTGCATCTTACGTCGGTGTTAATTGATTAGATTTGATTAGGTTTGGTGTCAGATCGAGAGGACACGGCACGAACCACTTTGTGTCACAATGGGGGGATAAATAACGCGCGTGCATACTCCGCCATGTTGGACAATTAATAATCTACGCACACACGCACGCACGCACGCACGCACGAATGCACACACGCGCACATACACACATTCATTTGCGAAAAAACGCCTATTTTGATACGTTATTTGTGCGCGTGTGTGCGTGCGTGCGTGCATGCGTGTGTGAGAGAGTGTGTGTGCATGTGCGTGTGAAGTAAAAATAGTTGTATATATGTTCTTGTATCCAATGCGACAGAGAGAGGAGGGAGGGAGGGAGGGAGGGAGGGAGGGAGGGAGGGAGGGAGGGAGGGAGGGAAGGAGGGTGGGGCGGAGGGAGAGGAGATATATATAGAGAGCGAGGAGAACGAGAGCGAGACAGAGAGAGAGAGAGAGAGAGAGAGAGAGAGAGAGAGAGAGAGAGAGAGAGAGAGAGAGAGAGAGAGAGAGAGAGAGAGAGAGAGCGCGTGAGAAACTGATAGGCAAGCAGACAAACAGACAGACAGACAGACAGACAGACAGACAGACAGACAGACAGACAGACAGACAGACAGACAGACAGACAGACAGACAGACAGACAGACAAGCAGACAGACAGACAGATAGAGGAAGATAGAGAAAGTGAGGGAAACGGGGAGGGAAATGGAGAGAGGGAGACTGGGAGGGAGAGATGGAGGGAGATAATTGTAATTTTGTTATTATAAAATAAATAAATGAATTATTTCTTCGGCGCTATTATCCTCAGAGAATCCGAGCGCACAGGCCCAACAAAACCAAAGGATTAAGCATTTACGTACTCGCGAAAGTTATTATGGTTAATCATTCTGTTCTTCGACACTGTTTCAGGTAAGATGCGAAGCTTGGTGACCGTCCTTTCCCAATCATCGCGTACACACGAGGTGACGAAATGGAGAAAGGCAGCATTTGCTAATAACGTTCCAAATAAAACACATTTATTATTATGTCTAAATACGTGGCATAGCTGGACACATTATTTTTAACATGGCATCAAAGCAGACACGTATGTTTGTTACACATAATTATGTACACATTTCTACTAAAGTGTATGGATCTAGAACACGCCAATCGTTCACATTCCTTGCGAAAGCAGACCAAAGACCATTGTTCTTCTTAAACAAGAATGCCGTTAAGCTTTCTTCTGCTCATACTACAGGGCGGCAACATCAACAGATCAGAACATTCGTTGTAATAGCCATTGTGCAGTTTGTTTATCGGGGGATGTTGAGGCAACGTGCTATTTAACTCTTTTCCCCGATTACGGAACATTAAACACTGATTGTGTGTATTTCGACACCTTGTCCGTTCAGCCGCTCGACGAACTTGGTCGTTTTGCTCAATTCGGAACTAGACACTGACTGGCCCACGAATGTCACCCAACGAAAACATAGAGCCAACGAATCAGTGATAAAGACGGCAGCTCGCCTGTAGTGACGCCTGGTGCTTTCATCAGAAAACACGCTAATGTGGCTCCATCTAGCAACAAATAATGAAGCATAAATTACAAAAGCAGGAATGCCAACATCTAATGACAATATGTCAAAAAGGTTACAACCACGCGGATATTTTGTATAAAATTTAACTGCTCATCATCGTATCATCCGTTATACACATGGGCAGCACGTGGAGACAACTCAAGAGATGGATGCACAATTTGAAACACGAAACGAGTGCGCGCGTGTTTTTGTGTGTGTGTTTCTGTCTGCATGCATGCGTGCGTGCGTGCGTGCGTGCTGGCGTGCGTGTCAACTTGTGCATGTGAATATGCACGTGTGCACGCGCATTGATGCATGTGTTTTTTATGGAAGAAGAGTAGTGGTATTCTATAATATTAAACTATATATTATTAGAGAGTGTCTGCAAGCGATCGGGGCAC
This sequence comes from Escarpia spicata, assembly GCA_963995525.1. Taxonomy (NCBI): domain Eukaryota; kingdom Metazoa; phylum Annelida; class Polychaeta; order Sabellida; family Siboglinidae; genus Escarpia; species Escarpia spicata. The sequence continues at coordinate 15,625,974 of OZ023217.1, forward strand.
TTGCAGGCACTCTCTGTTACTGGTTTTTCAACTAAAAGTTAATTGAAGAATAGCACAACGGTCACGTGGTACCAATGTTAGCAGAAGCATCCGTCGGGTGGAAGCACTTGCCGTACCTGTAACGCCATCTCGCCGTCAGAAGCGCGTGCTACTGGTGGCTGCTGGCATCGAGGGGCGGTCGCTTGTGGTGTTGGCATCTTGCTCTTCATCTATGACCATGAACAGCTCCCCCGGTACGTCATTTCTACAACACAAGATGGCAAATAGAACGGAATGCTATATCCACATACAACATGCAAGCAGGAAGGGAGGTAAGCAAGAAGACTGGATGCCGGTTAAACAGGTAGGTGCGGAGGCAGGAAATAGGATGCACCCACACACATTCAAAATCACACATACGCACATGCACGCCCACACATAAACATACACAGCATGCATGCACCCACGCGCCCACGCGCCCACGCGCCCACGCACCCACGCACACCCACGCACACCCACGCACACCCACGCACACCCACGCACACCCACGCACACCCACGCACACCCACGCACACCCACGCACACCCACGCACACCCACGCACCAATGCACACACGCACCCACATACATGCGCACACGCGATAAAACATACGCACACACATACACGCATATTCACACACACACACACACACTCAAACACACACACGCACGCACGCATGCTCGCACACACACACACACACACACACACACACACACACACACACACACACACACACACACACACACACACACACACACACACACACACACACACACACACTCACACACACACACACACACACACACACATACACACTTACGTGATGCCGTCCTTGCGCCGAGGCCTTTGGTGTATACAGATCAAGACGAGGATGACTGTGATTAGTACAACGGACAGGATGATCAGCCAGACGATACATCCGAGCAGAATCCGCTCGTTGAAGATTTCCGTTTCTTGTACGCCTGAAAGTAATCCGTAACAACCATTCTTGTTGCACCATGGTAATCTGCAGGTTAGGACTCCACTATCCTATTTATCCTATTTATATCCAACACTGGGCTTTGAACAAGACGTCGTTAATGATTACTCAAGCTCTAGAATCACCTTGTTGTGAAGGTATTGTTGTGTCAACGGAAATTATGTGAAAGTAATAGCACCCGTTTCGCTCTAACGGGTGTTTAATGGGTTTGTTTGTTTTCTAGGGTCACGGATTGACAATAGTGGTGGTCGTCACGTGTTTTCATGACCCAATCGGTGATGTCCAAACTAGATCGATGGCGTTATTATTAATATTAGTATTGTTATTAACTCCTCAAAAATAGTATTGTTCGTAAATAGTTACATAGATATATTGAATACCATCATACCACACACACACAACACGCACACACGTTTTATGAAAATGATAACATTATTATTATTATTATTGCTTATTGTCCTAAAGTGTACCCGGATCTACTTTATACCGTCAACATAGCCTATAATAATTACCTGAACGTTCCATTCGTGCCAACTGTTGTGGGGTTCCCTAAACACACACACAATATTGTTAAGTACTAAGCCGATTGTGTATGTGTGAGTGTGTGTGTTTTTGTGTGTGTATGTGTGCGTGTGTATGTGTGTGTGTGTGTGTGTGTGTGTGTGTGTGTGTGTGTGTGTGGTGTGTGTGGTGTGAGTGGTGTGTTTGTGTGTGTGTGTGTGTGGTGTGTGGTGTGTGTGTGTGTGTGTGTGTGTGTGTGTGTGTGTGTGTGTGTGTGTGTGGTATGTGTGTGTGTGTGAGTGTGTGAGTGTGCGCTTGTGCATGTGCGTATGCGCGCGTGTGCGTGTGTGTGTGCGTGCATGTGTGTGTCTGTGCGTGTGTGTGTGTGCGTGCGTGCGTGCGTGTGTGCGTGTGTGCCTTCGTGCGTGCGTGCGTGTGTGTGTGTGCGTGTGTGCGTGTGTGCGTGTGTGCGTGTGTGCGTGTGTGCGTGCGTGTGTGAGTGTGCGCGCGCGTGTGTCACGTAGAACAATATACTGTTATGAGAATCTGTGTGTGACATGCTTGCCACATACCAATAGAGACGATCGTTATAAGTGCGACCAAATAAGACGCTGTAAGCCACAGACGTTGATGTCTACATGCCGTGTGTGTGTGTGTGTGTGTTTGTTTGTGTGTGTGTGTGTGTGTGTGTGTGTATGTGTGTGTTTGTTTGTGTGTGTGTGTGTGTGTGTATGTACATGCGTGCGTGTGCGAGTGTGAGTGTGTGTATGCGCGTGCGTGTGTATGTACGTGTGTGTATATACGTGTGTTTTTTCTTTGCTATCATGGATGGATGTATGTCATTTTTTCAAAATAATTTTAATTAAAATTATATTAACTGTTGTGAAATCTTGTAAATTTGATTAAATATCTGTGTCGACAGAGCCTACTCACCTTTGATGTCATTGCGCAGTCTGTGGAGAGAATGAGAAACGATTGATTGTTAGGATTAACAACAAACTTGGAAAAAGATTACAAAAAATAAATGTAAACACTATTTGCATATGTGCGAGTATAAAACATTGGGTTGTTCACCAGTCTGTTCACCGTTACTAGTTACACGTGTGACGGTAGTATTTGACGTTTCCAAGGAAATAGTTAACACCAGAGGCAGATAGGTCTACACGTATTAAACAGAAAACCCTATCTTCATCCGGGCAAAATACCAGCGTCCATCCCCAGGGTTAAACAAAGTAGGAACTCTTCTAAACCAGAGAACAAATCCTCGTAGTGTAAGTATACGTATCTTAATGATATATGTCACTTTGCAATACATCTATTTTACCACAATGACGTAGTAGTCGAGAGCGTATGACGTGAATGTATACATTAGTACGCATCTATATATTAATACGCATGTATATATCAGTACGCATCTATATATCAGTACGCATCTATATATTAATACGTTAACTCTGACGCATACTAACAGTCTCTCATCCCAGACACCGAGATCCACTCGCCTTTGTGTATGTTCGTTCGCTTTCTTTACTGACCTCTGATTTACCAATTGACAATGTATTTCAGAAACGAACGAAAGGTATTTAGAGTTACTTATTTATGCGTTTTGATATGTTAGGCTTTTCTAGATGATGTTTCTCCTACATGAGACAATTTCTGACTCACTCTCCTCCAGAGGGCGTTACTGTGCGGAAGGATTTTAAAGTACCAAAATCAGGGGCGGATCCAGAAACAAAAGGCACAAAACAACCTCCATTGGCGGCCGAACCAAATAGTGTAGAAAGAAAATGTTTCGCTGCTGCGCCGCCGTAACTTCCGTTTCTCTGCTGTATTGGCTCGAATGGTGACATCATAAGACGGGGGTGAGGGGGTGGGGTGTGTGGGGGAGTGGGGTGGGTGGTGTTAAAATTATTCGTTGTTGCGCGACCGTATATTCAGCTCTTCTTCGTCAGCTTCTCCGCCTCCGCTGGCTGCTCGACTGTGACATCGGAAGAAGGAGGGAGGAGGTGGAGGAAGGTGTAGTTGAAAATATTTAGCCGCTGCTCCGCCGTATTTTCAGCTCTTCTTCGCCCTTCTCCGCTGGCTCGCGGCTGGCTAGACTGTGATATGGAAGATGGTGGGGGGGGGGGGGGGGGTGTTATCGGACAGTATTTCGCCGCCGCGTCGCCGTAACTTAACTTTATTGTAACCCAAACGGGAGCACATTTCAAACGGTCTAGGGGGCACGGTCATGTGGGCCCATTCAAAAAAGTCTACGGGCACGCAAAATTACAAAGGTCTAGGGGCACGTGCCCCCAGGCCCCCCCAGGATCCGGCTATGAAAATAGAGCAACGGTGACAATATTTGTCCTTTCTTTGCTGCTCTGTGGCTGGTTTCAAGCAAGTGAGACTTAACACTTATTGATCACACAAAAACAAATCCCTACCAGACATGTTGCAGACGTCTAGTGCAAACCAATACGGAAATTCCAGTTCGTCGAATGTCTGTTCACTGCCCAATTCAAGCGACTTAGAGCCATCGAAGAAGCGGCTTGCAGACAATACGACCATCGGAACATCAGTCACGCCGTACAGTATCGGACCTGGTTCGGCCTCGTTGAAGATCCCTAGTCGATGGCTTGACGTGACGTCAAACCATTCTTCTTTATCTAGAGGTATCTGTAGACGAAAACGATATGTGTAGGTCAAAAGTCATGGGTCATAGGTCAAACATGCAGTTAGTTAACTCGTTGTAAGATGCACGTATCTGTCAAGATTTCTTTTCGCCGTGGTGATGCCGTATGTAGAGAAACTTCTCTCAAAATCCAAGAGGTCATAGGGAAATAAAACTCATTGTCATTGTCAATCAACATAATATTATTTATTGTAGTCTTGAGAACATTATAATAATTAATACACAAAAACAAAGAACAAAAAACTTCCATTTAAATAACAGAAGAACAGGAAAAGAGGTGACAATTTACCCTTGCACAGTAAAGGCAAAATAAAGAATGAGCAGAAACAAATATCACTGGCGAATAGAAATGGGTGTATGATAATCGAGATAGACGTGTTTAATGATCAATCATTAAAGGTTGCAGGAAAAAACACAGTGACACGGTGTCAAAATAACACAGCAAATGTCATATCCGACCTCAGTAATGTCAGCTGTTAATATTGAAGCAATGCTGTTCTGAATATAGCGACCAGGTTTTTATTGTTTGAGCGTATTCTCCAGAGGCCGCGCATACGGGCCAGCCGCTGCGAGGCGAGCGTTGACTGTAGCGTCGAATGCTTGGATGCGTTCATTATATAAAGTGATGTAGAACAAAGGTGACTACGTATCAAGGACCATTGAAGTTTGGATGGTTGCTAGCGCAAGGTAAATATGTATTGTTACAAACTCGGTGCAGTAGCGCATTGTTTAGAGCACCAGGAACTCAATCAGTCGAGACAAAAAAACCGGGTTCGAATTCTTTTGATGCAATTTTAAAGCTTGGGGGATTTCGTTCGCTCCACTTTGCTCCAGATCAATCAACTGTATCAATGAGTATGTATCTGGTGAATACATACTGATGTATGAATACTATTCATTCATTAATTGCAGCGTGGCTGAATTCTTCCCTGAAACGTCACTGTGGTGTTCAATTAAACTTGTCTGACGGGGAGTGAAAAGTAAGGAAATACAGACATGGATAATAACGATACGAAGATCAAAGGGTGATGAGAGCGTTGAGTCTAAGATAATATCACAGATGAGATGCAATTTAGAGAGGGATATAAACGAGCAGAGAAAAAGGAAACAGACATATAACAAGTTGTCCAGAGGAGACGAATGGGAAGTGAAAAAGAGAGGATTTAACGAGAAGGAAGCAAGCGAGAATACGTGTCAATGAACTGTGCCATTCGGTCGTGATAGGGTGAGCGAATAAATGAATGGATTAATCAAATAGTTAGCGAAAAGATAAACGTGTGCCTAAACATGGGGGTGAATGGCTTAGTGAATTAACAAATTAATTATTGATTGAATGAGTTAATTATTGATTGAGTGAGTGAGTGAGTGGGCGAGCGAGCGAGCGAGCGAACGAGCTAGTGTGCTAATGAACGACCTAATGAGCGAATGAACGAGTGAGTGAGTGAGTGAGTGAGTGAGTGAGTGAGTGAGTG
>OZ023217.1:15636617-15659117 GCA_963995525.1 Escarpia spicata
CATAAACACGACACCGAGCACAGTCATCAAACATACATATGTATATGAGTTTTTCTGGTATACCACATTCACCCGTTCTGTACCGTCGGCGATTTGCGGATGTAAGTACCGTCGGGAATTCGAAAACGCAGCGCCATGGCGTTAGATCACTATTCAAGATATCTCACCATTGCACTGCAGCATGCTTATTATCAATAGAGCATTCGTTGACAATCCATGAATTCATTCACGCTAGGGTGTTAGCCATCCACCACTAGGATCCATTTCTTTTTATCTCATTCTCGTTCGATGCTCCCTCCCAATCTCGCCAGGAGTTTACGCTAATACCTGACGCTAAATAACTGCGCAACTTTAAGTACGCTTCTTGAAGTCGTCCCACGGCCTCTACCGATGGTTTGAATGTTTTATTATTTTAGCTTCCATTTGTAAATGTTTCATATCACTCGTGCGTGTACGCGTGTGTACGTGCGTGTGTGTTTATAACTTGATCTTTATATCAATATCTCGTAATGGAAATTGGTCTGCAAAATCATAATGTGCCTTTCATCCCCATCCACAATGACCAATCGACGTTAATGGAAACAACTGGTCAATGTGCCGGTTTCGGCCGACCAGTGATGATGCACCAATCCATTATCTGCTCATATTGCTTTTGTTAACATTTAAGGAAATGTCAGTAGTTTTGTAGGCCGAAAACCATGTGTCGACCGTGACGATTATTTCCACCCGCCAAGTTGAAAATGTCACATGTCAAGCACACAATTGTACGAGATGTTTACACCGGGCAGCACCGTTGCTTACGACAGGCCCTTAGCCAGAGATCCGTTGTAAATCGCAACGGTTTTTCTTTTTCAAGTAACCGGTCATTTGTTTTTTGGATAACGGGATTTTTTTATATTTAATTGATATTTCAGACACCATGATCTTGTGTTGGAACATAACGTGATTTCATTTTGACAATAACAAGGACAAAACAGTGCTTGCGTTGTTATAAAAGGGGCCTCGCACTAAGTGTGAAAGCAAGTCCAGGAGTGTAGTTTGAAGTGTGAAAGCAAGTCCAGGAGTGTAGTTTGAAGTGTGAAAGCAAGTCCAGGAGTGTAGTTTGAAGTGTGAAAGCAAGTCCAGGAGTGTAGTTTGAAGTGTGAAAGCAAGTCCAGGAGTGTAGTTTGAAGTGTGAAAGCAAGTCCAGGAGTGTAGTTTGAAGTGTGAAAGCAAGTCCAGGAGTGTAGTTTGAAGTGTGAAAGCAAGTCCAGGAGTGTAGTTTGAAGTGTGAAAGCAAGTCCAGGAGTGTAGTTTGAAGTGTGAAAGCAAGTCCAGGAGTGTAGTTTGAAGTCTGAGTATTTTGCGAGTCTCGGGGGGGGGGTACAGGTGGAGGTTTTTGGAAAACATCAAGGGGGGTGTAGGTTATTTTTTGGAGAGCCCCAGCCCCCTTAATATTCACCACATTCCGACGCCAATGATCGATGCATGTGCAACAGCTTATTTCATGAGCATAACTAGTAAATAAAATTGAGAATGAGTCAATTGGAAAATTTCACTATCCTGGCTTACGGGGTTATTTCCATTTATGGTACGTAAAAGGGGTGTAGAAGGATGCATAGTAGAAATGCAGTGTGCGTTTCTACTATGCAAAACACGAAATATATTTGCTAATAAGTAGTCTCTCATTTCAAATGCAGTAGCAAGAATACTGACCTATTGCATATGATGAATATACAACAGTGAATACATATGCAGGCAGCTGAATACTTCCCATGGAAATGGTGTTCGAATGAACATATCTGCCAGGGAGGAAGCGTGATGCGCTTTGAGCAGTCCCAAGAATAATGCATACCGCGCTTTATAACAATTTATCTCTTTATAATGATTGGTGCATCTCGTAATGTACATTTTGCTGATATGTTAATTTAACCACATTTACGAATAATGTTTTATACGAGTTTCGCCACAACGTAGTATACGATTGCCATCCACCACCAGGCCAAACACAACTTTATACGTCTCGGACTTCGAACCCATCTATCCAAATACGGTTACGTATCATAAAGAGCACACCGTCCACCAACTCTAAACCTATTGCTTCACACCAAAGTCCGTCAAGCCATCTCAATGCCGAACAGGTGGAGCGTCTAGAGATTCCGTCGTATATTCTGTCGAAATTCTGGCCCCCAGATGTTTTTCTTTATGACACGAGGCAAATGTGCTTAGGCAAGAACTGTATGTGAGAATGTTTGTTTTAGCATATGTCGTGATGTCATTGTAATATAAAAAAAACAGTTGTAAACCTGTTTTGGTTGGGACAGCTTGGCGGAGGTCAACAGTGACGTATTGGATCCGGGAATTATATAGTCAATTCTTATCACTCCTTTGTGTATGTGTGTATTCGTGCGTGTGTGTGTGTGTTCGTGCGTGTGTGTGTGTTCGTGCGTGTGTGTGTGTGTGTGTGTGTGTTCCTCGGAACATCTTAGTATGTGTGGGTGTGTGTGTGTGTGTGTGTGTGTGTGTGTGTCTGTCTGTCTGTGTGCGCGCGCGTGCGTGCGTGCGTGCGTGCGTGCGTGCGTGCGTGCGGGTGTGTTTGTGTGCTTGTGTGCTGTTAAAAGTTCAAACAAGACAAGAACACATGTGATTTTTATGTGTTTACTGTAGAAATATATATATATACACTTATATTATTTTATTATTATGCTCCAGCAAAGTGCAAACTGATTATATACATTCGCCTACATTTTACATTTGCATGCACATTACATAGTTGTCATAATATTATGCACCTAGCTCTAACCGGCAATACCGTTGACCCAGACAACAAGCACTTTTCTTCTTAAGTCCTACACGAGGCTAATTGTTGTTTGCGGCAGTCTTGAAACAACTTCATGCAGTAGAAACTATTGCACAACATGGCCATTTACAAAGAGGCATTTGTGAAGTGTATGGACACGCAATTTCCCAAATAAGTTCTCTATAAAGCATGATCTTATTCGCCAACATGATGTGATTTACTGACGTGAAGGCCTGTTTGAAAATTTACCCATAATGCACTTCGCACACATCTTCAAACATACCGTGTCATCATGTAGTGATGACGAGCTACTAAAACTGTGATTACCACACGTGAACACTGTTCGTTTCCACCGTAATGATGTTGTGTATCTTTATGGCGCGTTAAATGCTAGCATCCTGCCGCAATCGCGCCGATCGTCAGGTTTGAAACGCCTCGAGGCAAGCCCCGACTACGCGCTATTGGTGTACTACAATGTGAAATAATGGCTACTAAGCATAAACTATTAAACATAAATGAGACATCGCGCTACATCGTTTACACGTCAAGTCGATGTGGGTTGGATCAACAAAAACTGGCGAGGAGACCCGGATGTACTTCCAATGACGGAGTATGAATCAACGGTACTCTCAATTTTTTATGAACAACGTAAATTATTGCATATTGCCACACAGTTCCTGCATTGCTATATAGAATTAGATTCCACGTGAAATGGTTGTTTAGTTACGTAAATATCACGTGATATTTTAGTAATTAAACAATCATATCACTGTGTTTACGACGATTCGCCTCATGTAAGCACAGCTTATATCACACTACGCGGCATACGTTCGTTGAACTCGGCATATTGTTTGTAAATCGCTTGGTAACCGCAACGAAATTATAACGCTTCCCCGAATAATGCTTGCTTATAAAAATGACCTTGTTACACATATACAGCGCTTGAACAAAGAATAGAAACCTAGCTACACATTCAGTCTTTGATAGAACACTATTTGAAAGTCCAGCGAAAATATGCTTCCATAAGTAAAACGTCAAAGCGGCCGAGGTGAGATTTTCTACGTGACGCGCCGCGGACTGATATCATTGCATAACTTTACGAATGTGTGCTATTAAGGCGTATTAAAGCAGTAATCCTGTTTCAAATGTTAGGCATATGAAATTGTTATGACATTATCAGTTATTTAGCACAACACAACATGAATTTTGTTAAAAATAACAATGTTCTATGTTGTGTATCTGATTACGCAAAGCGACTAAAATTTATTACGCAAACAAATTATCAATTACCAGCAAGAATACTAGTTTCAGATGTGTCGCAAATGGCATTAAATGTCGTATAATTGAAAGGAATTATGATTTCATTAAAACTTGTGTGTTCTCCGTGCTTACACCTAGAGCTATCTGGTCTGTTTGCTCTTTTCACCATGTTACAAACCTGGGCGCTTGGCTACTGAATAACTAATAATACACGTGATTTATTGCACTGGTTAACAGTATGCATGCACAAGCTTCATCTATTGATGTGTACTGATATACAAGTCGACCATAGTTTCAGGTTTCAACCACCTACGGGTGTAGAAAACGTAACTACATACTACCAAGTCTCGCACGCATGCAGTCAAAGACGAGGCCGCATTGACACGTCTTATACACATGCAACGCGTACGTGCCATACTATAGAGAAGCTATGCTAATTATTTATTATCAGAACATTCCATTCATGCACGGAAGATGTAGAGCAACTAATCGTGCCAGTCCGAGCCATAAACTGTTCGCAGCATGCCTGCGATACAGCGGCGTCATGACTTAAGAACGCATGCGCAAGAGTAGACCAATCACCAAACAAGAGCTTCCCAGCCACCAACGGAACATCGAGAATCTTTTTGAGAGATAGCGTCTCGTCTGCCATAACTGGGCCAGGGTTTCTTGTGCGTCACGCCAAGTCTGTCTTTAGCCAAACATGCATGCATGGTTGTTTGGCGCCTGAAAATTAAATGAAATCTGAACAGATGCAAACGAGACAAATACAACAGCCTTTTATAACAGTATTGTGACTTTTAGAAAGACAGCAAATGTATTTTACTTTACAGGGATGCTTTACAGTCATTGTCGTAAAAAAATACTTACGTGGTCTGATTTAAAGGCTGTTCTGTTAATTTGTATATTTAAACTGCATATTGCATAACAACCGATTACATGGCATCTATAAATCACACGGAAATGTGAGTTTCGTTAATCGAGAAGGTTGAGAGAGCTGGTAAGCAACACGAAACACAGGTAAAGACACCGCGTTTGATGCGCGTATTAGTACCGAAAGGAAATGACAACGACCCAGATACAAAGACAGAGAGCATAAATAGAACCACAACAGTCGTACACGCTCACTACGGTTATGTATAGTTACATCATCATCATCATCATCATCATCATCATCATCATCATCATCATCACCACCATCACCATCACCATCACCATCATCATCATCATCATCATCATCATCATCATCATCATCACCATCACCATCACCATCACCATCACCATCACCATCGTCATCATCATCATCATCATCATCATCATCACCATCACCATCACCATCACCATCTTCACCATCACCATCATCATCACCATCATCACCATCATCACCATCATCACCATCATCACCATCATCATCACCATCATCACCATCATCACCATCATCACCATCACCATCACCACCATCATCATCATCATCATCATCATCATCACCTCACCAGTCTTTCTTTAATGTGTCATGGTGTCAGTTTCGAGTGCATAATTGGCTTGTTTACCTCAACCCAGGCAAGCATCACCGACCTTTGTTCAGGTTAACTTCATGGGTGCATAATACGGTTAGTAGATTTCTTATTGCAAAGTACTAAATAGCTGCAATATCAAACGTACTACGCGACGTATCGACAAGAAGCAAGATTCCTGTGTGTGAAAGGGAGTGGCATTAGTAAAAAGCAGACATGGAGATCATCTTAATGATATACGGTAATAGAGTCATGGAAACACGGTGGCGGTGCGATTAATTAAAACGCCTGTGATGGAATAAAATGGATAGATTAGTACACGCTAGGGTACCTGCTGTCACGGCAAGCTTCAGACAGGTCACTTAGTCCATTATCAACTTTTCATGATTCGATTCACCAAGGCCAGTTTACACGAGTGATTAACTGTGAGATTCTTCGGCGAAACAGAGTCTCGCGACTAATCGAACACGACGGTTCTTGAAAGAAACAAGACACGGCGTGTCCTACTATGCGTCGACCGGCAATCGGACAATCGATCGTGTAAATGGGCCTTAAATGACGATCATTGGAAACTAAACACGTATCGAACTTACCATACGATAATCAAACAGTGGATATTTTGCGCAGCATGACCCATAAATGATAGCGTGTGGAATTAACAAGTGGCGCCCTATATCGGCATGGAGACACCGAAGTGTTGAATTATTGAAGGTCACCAGTATGTCAATTTTTTTATAATTGTAAACATGTCAAAATTGTAAACTATGATCACAATTACTTAAACGTGCTCTCGAAAGTATTATTTTCTATCAGCTATTGTCAACATATTTACTTGTTACTATTGTGCGTGATAGCGATTCCCGGGAACTGTGTTGCACTGTACATTCGGAAAGCAGTTTTGATGTCTCGCACGCAAACGCAGTTTAGTATCAGTGCTCGGCCCCGGGTTACTGTGCGAAAGTGCAAAATGTGGCATTAGTTACATTAAAGCGACGGGAAAGACACAGGAATTATAGTCATGTACAAGCCAGCTTCTCATCCGTTATAGGAAACAAGTATTTCTTGAACAATTCATTACTTGAATAACTTTTGATTGAATCATCTGTTTTCAAAGGCAACAAGACGATGCCTGCGCAATATTGAAATGTGTTCCAAACGATAGAGGGTAGTGTGTAAATCGGATGTAATTTAATGGACTACTTCTTGTGTCATTCCCACGAAGTTAACGCGTATGACCACGACCAGGACCGGACAACGTTAACACGTGTGCGCGACACGGACGTCGGGTCGAAGTTGTTAACCCGACATTTCGCGAGTGAAGATGTTGCTCGATTGGTGCGCAAGTGTTTACGTTTTTCAGCCGGTCGCGTCAGTGCACTGTTGGTTTCTGGTTACTTCAGCTCACAGTCAAATCGTCCCACTACCAACTCGTCCCTCTGACAACTCGTCCCACTACCAACTCGTCCCACTTCCAACTCTTCGCACTCTCAACTCATCCCATTGCCAACTCGTCTCACTGACAGCTCGACCCACTGTCAACCAGTCGTATACTTATGAAATTCACATCCCAGATTAATAATCGTGGCAACGAGTTATCACTTTCTAAATTAGTTTCAACCCACGAGAGTCTCTATGTAATATTAGGGTTTTGGTATAAATAATGTTGCTAGTCTTAATCTAAATGATGTTATAAATATTAAGCAGTGGCTAGCTTTGCAGTATACCGACGTGACAAAGAGCCGAGTTGGTGTGGATTAGTTGGCAGTCAGTGGGACAGGTTAGTAATGGACCCAATTGGGTTCGACCAGGTTGGGCGGACGTAACCAGACACCACATTGTAAAGTGTGTTACAATGACGACGGCATGTGTTAGAATCACCTCAGAAATTCAGTGTTGCGTTGAACACGAATGGAAGGACAATTTACCAGGTTTCGGATATTAAGAAATTAAGAAATATAAGACATTTTATAATTACGTTAAACACAATTAAACAACTGTAATTATATTGACAAGTTTTTGGATATCCACGCAGTTTGTGGTGTTAGGATCCCTAAGCAATTGTCATGTATCCACGCAACACTGAACGACGAACGGGTGAAAATCCTCCCTTAAGCGGCGTGCCCACCGACACCAGGTGGCGTGCCCGTTGACACCAGGTGTCGCAGCTGTAAAAGACGTACACACCGCATTAGAAACGATCGCTCTACAGAGCACTCTTATCGTCCGTCAGTTTCTGTTCGTCAGTCGTGTCGATGGTGTCCATGCCGGAGTCGGGCTTCCAGCTGTCCGACGTCTGCCAACGAGGATCGACCCCGTTGTTGGGTTCCTCGATGTTGTCGTACGCCCTAGACTCGACATGAGATCGCCTCGCTAGGTTCTCGCGACGCCGACGCTGGCTACAGGCAACGACAGAAGTTCAACGTTAATGCAACAATAAACGCACGTTATTAACAACAGTCCACAGTGATGCTACACCTGCAATACGAGGAATGAAAGAAAGTTATTATATCATATCGTACCTTTGATAATTGTCTACAGCAATAATCGAACGTAGCGGTGGCGGAGTAGCCCAAATACTCGGAAACGTTTTCCGATTATTTGGGCTACTCCACCAACGTCGAGTACGATTACTGCGAACTGCAGGTCGCTAAGGGTATCATTTGATTGTTACGTCACACATGCCTAACGATTTTAGCAGATTCAACGTTATGAACTGTGTTTTGTTTCGCCGCAATCGACTGCCATTCGTTTACGCGTTGCGTTAGGTTGATGACATGAACATTAATTAAACACTTCAGTGGCACCTACGTCGATAACTTCAAAGGTGACTGCGACATTGCATAATTACATTTCGGAGCTCAAAACTTAATTAAATGTTCGCCTGCCACTTTTTTGGACACCACTTGCACGCGATGACCGCATTATTATGTCAACAAAGTTAATTAGTTCCGACGTAACCGTCCTGCACCCCACATAGAACACGCGTGCGTAATAAAATGTGATGTGGTTGTATGCCCCCACACATTGCTTTATCACGAGTCATAATGATTGTTGCAGACTGAAAAGGGATGCCACTGTATTTATGATAGGCTATATAATTAGCATAAGCAGTCTACACAAGAACTATGCTGTATCACGTTTGTGTTTGTGGAATATGTTTTGCTACAAATGTATCATTTTGTTAAATAAATAACATTTATCCCGTGTATATTTGTGAGGAAAAAGAAAAGAAGACACACCTCTAAAACCTGTGTGGAGACCACCGTCACCCGGGCATACAGGAAAAGAAGAGAACTACTTTTGCACTGTCTGTAGTAAGATCGAGGATATATCTACCATTTCGTATCAATATTGTATAAATGTCTATTATCATTGTTATTCATTACTTCTAAGTTCAGTATTGGTAACGCTGTCAATACATTTGCCTTGGTTGTGTTCTTTTGAATGAAGAATAGGCACCATTGGATTATTTATCACAGCAACATTTGCGTTAAATAGCACAATAAAACAATCACTACCAATATGGCCACTGCAGTAGAAATAACCTCAGTATTATACTCCTTATGTCTGGCAGTACATATTTATGAAATACCAATCCTAAAATAATGCATTGTGTTATATTAATCGCTCATCCGTGTGCTTCGCTTGCAAGTCTTAGTCTTAGATAAATAGATAACTACATTTGTTATCTGTTTCAGATTATACGGTCCAAACAGATCCCACAATGCACCAACGCCCCGTTCCAATTTATACATAGTATAGACTAGGAAGTTCGTTGCTAAACTACTTATTCAAACAAACGAAAGGTTTTGTGGTACAGTATACAGGCAAAACAAGCGGCGTCATCCTGATTTCTAGATGGCGTTTGTTGAGACAGTTACATAGTAGATATCTTTCTTCTCTCTATAACCAGCGAAACATTGCGCAAACTTGTAATATCAATTCACATGAGCAGCACGTGGTATGTTACTATGTACACAATCATACAATCTGTTGCATAGTTAAATCTCATCCACAGATGTCGGAACCTGGCGGAGGTGGGATTGAGGGGGCTCATCCCCCCATTATTTTAAGGGGGGGGGGCTGGAGATGAGATTAGTCTCCAATATTTACATCCCCAAGGAGGGTGTTTCTAGATAGCCTCAATGAGGGTTTTTGGCGAGCCTCAAGGGGGAAGTAATTTAAGGTTTTTGGAGAGCTCCCCCAATATTCACAACGTTCCGACGTCAATTATGTCTATCACAATTAGCTGTATTTCCGTAGATATTAATAACATAGTCCTGGAACTGCCTAAACACAATAACGTCAAGGGACACATCCATTCGACAGTTGAACGGCAATTACGCTAACTTAAAAATAATTACACGCTTGTCTTGAAGCTGACACAACTTACAAAACGTAGTCATTCAAGCATGGCTGCTCCATTTCAGCGTTGAACAATCTATGCGCTAACTTGCACAATACTTACTCGTTACCATGTACCTAACTACTCTATAATTAACTTATTATACAAAACCAGCGTCAACGACGGCGCGGCTAGAATCGCACGCTACCCATGGTCTGATCGCAGCCGATGGAGCCGACTTTATAGTATTCGGACACATCGTCTCGTAGTTCCCGCATCTGCGGCGTGTGGCTTGAAGAGGAGAAAGAAGAGGAGCCATTCCCCTCACTGTCCCGAGATCCGACGAACCCCGCCCCAGACTGACAGGCGTACCTTTTGCCGTTGTCCATGTCGACGCAAACGCAGATGACAGCGATGATTACGATCAGGAGTACGAATGTGATCGCGATGTTCCAAGCGATCAGTGCGATTATCATGCCACGTGTCAGGAGGGTTTCCTCGTCCTCTGGAAGGCCAGTGAGGATATTTGTTACACAGGGATCATAAAAAAGGCAGACGGTTAGAGGCGGAGGCGGTGGTCAAGTCCACAAAACGCACAGCAGTACGTGTTGGCGGTGGGTGATTTTGTCGGCACCGCGTTTCACACACAAAAATCACCCCAGTGGCGCCAAACTAGTACTAATGCATATTGACAACGTGGTGCATAGTGTCACTCAGCTTCCCAGTGTTATTGTTTGTAGGTATGGAACATGAGAAAGAACTCCGGTAAAAATACAGCCATTTACATTGCAATTTGCTCGTTATCTAACTTCCAAATTCACGAACTGATGGGGTGGATAATGTAGAACCAATCCTAAACACTTTTCGACGTTATGAGATCATTCTAAGTGAAGTCGCGCAAATGTTCTCCGACAGTAATTTGCGGAATTAATTTTACTACGTTTTATGCGATTTCGTTTGTACAGAAGAATAAAATTAATGCTCCTTTCTGTTAGTGTAAATTGTTCTGTAGATTCACCAGCTTGTGAAGAAAATAACAAGGTAAATTATATCTGCGATAACAACCAGTGAGGCGAGACGGCGGAGAATACAAGTGGGAAAACAAACGTATGTATGTCTGTGTGCGTGTGTGCGTGTGTGCGTGTGTGCGTGTGTGCGTGTGTGCGTGTGTGCGTGTGTGCGTGTGTGCGTGTGTGCGTGTGTGCGTGTGTGCGTGTGTGCGTGTGTGCGTGTGTGCGTGTGTGCGTGTGTGCGTGTGTGCGTGTGTGCGTGTGTGCGTGTGTGCGTGTGTGCGTGTGTGCGTGTGTGCGTGTGTGCGTGTGTGCGTGTGTGCGTGTGTGCGTGTGTGCGTGTGTGCGTGTGCGCGTGTGCGCGTGTGCGCGCGTGCGCGCGTGTACGCGTGTATGTATGTATGTACAAATATTTTGTAAATAACAAAGTAGATTTACCTGTATGACGAACGATGACCGGTTGAGCCTGGAACCAAGCAGACAACTTGTCAGTTGTTAATAACATTCAGTACGTTTTAATGGTGATCAAATCAAATGAAACTGCGGATAACGTTTGAATGAAACTGATTTCCAGTTGTTCTGTCCTAAAGACAATAAACGCTCCGTCGCGGACGCGAGTGCTACTATGTATAAGCTTGTCACGTTAACACCGGTCACTGCTGACGTATATTCCTTGCCAATAACCACCTCGTTCTCATGACTCCACTTCCATACCCTGCTAGATTCGCAGGGGGGATTCACAGAGAAGCCTGAAACTGGAGGCATAGATAAAGACAGCAGAAATAAATCGGCAAAGAACAGCCTGGAAAACTGTTCTGAATCAGGATATAAATGCATTTGTTTAAATGCAAGGAGCATAGTAAACAAAAGAAGTGAACTAAACATTATGGTAGAAGATATTGACCCTCACATAATAGGTATAACCGAATCGTGGGCCACCACTGATATATCAGATGCCGAATTGGGACTAACAGGATATGTAATGTTTAGGAAAGATAGAATAGGAAGAAAGGGAGGTGGAGTTATTTTATATATTAAAGAATCTATCCAGGCTTATGAAATAAAATTAGAAAGAGAAGCAGATTGCGAAGAAGCTGTTTGGTGTAACATAGTTACAGGAAACTCAACGTTAACAGTTGGTTTAGTTTATCGAAGTCCAAACATAAGCATAGAAGAGAATGAAAAAATACAAAACGCTATAAGGGAAGTAAGCAAACGGAACTGTATTATTATGGGGGACTTTAACCATGGGCATATACAATGGAAATCTTTACAGAGTATGGGGAGTGAGGACCACAAGTTTTTAGTTTTAGTACAAGATAGTTTCCTTTCTCAACATGTGCTAGAACCAACCAGGGGAGAGAATGTGTTAGACTTAGTTTTGTCCTCACAGAAAGAATTAGTTGACAATGTCAAGATATGTGAGCCACTGGGGAGTAGTGATCACAACCAGATACATTTTACCATCAAAGTAAAATCAGAAAGGAATAGTAAAAAGCAGTATAGGAGAAATTTCCACAATGGAAGGTATAAGGACATGAGGAAATATTTAGCAAAGATAGACTGGAATAACACACTGAAGAATAAGACAGCAACCGAATGCTGGAATATCTTAAATAGTGAAATTAAGTGCATAGTCGATAAATTTGTACCTTTCAAAAAACAAGGGAAACGGTCTAAAAAGAAACACTTATCGAAAGAAGCCATTAGAAAAATTAAGTATAAACAAATGATGTGGAAGTCATATAGATGTACTGGAAATGATGAAGACTACAACATTTATAAAGAAGCACTTAATCAAGCTACAGCTGAAATTAGAAATTCAAAGAGAAGCTATGAAACAAAATTAGCTAGTAATATAAAACATGACAGTAAGAGTTTTTATGCGTATATTCGAAGCAAACAGAAAGTTCAGGATAAGGTCGGTCCTCTAGAAGATAGAGCTGGAAATACAATATCAGAGGGATTCTTAATGGCAGAAGACCTGAATGAGTATTTTAGTTCAGTGTTTACCAGGGAAGATATTAGTTCACTGCCAGTACCAGAGGCTAAGTTCAAGGGGGCAGATTCAGACTATTTAGGACAGTTAGTTGTAACCTCGGAAATGGTAGCTAAGAAAATAAGGGCTATGAAGGATAATAAATCACCTGGAGTGGACGGGATTCCGCCCAAACTACTATTGGAAATTGTAGAACAAATTAGCGCACCGCTTGCAACAGTTTTCAATTTGTCATTAGAAGAGGGAGTGGTTCCTTTAGAATGGAAAGAGGCAAACATTATACCGTTATTTAAAAAAGGTTCGAGAAACAAGTCAGAGAACTATAGACCAGTGAGTTTAACATCAGTGATTTGCAAATTATTAGAAAGACTAATTAAAGATCACATGGTGGATTTTCTTGTTAAACAAAACTTGATAAACCCATCTCAACATGGGTTTTTAAAAGCGAGGTCATGCTTAACAAATATGTTATGTTTTTTGGAAGACATCACTAGGTGGGTAGATGAGGGATCACCAGTAGATATCATCTATTTAGATTTTCAAAAAGCTTTCGACAAAGTACCACATCAAAGATTACTCCTTAAGCTAAAGGCCCATGACATAGGAAATGGTATAATAAACTGAATAGAAAAATGGCTGAATGACAGAAGACAACGTGTAGTAGTTGATGGGGAGGCTTCAAACTGGAAATCGGTATTGAGTGGGGTACCACAGGGATCAGTACTAGGACCTATATTATTCTTAATATATATCAACGATTTGGACGATGATATAACAAGCAAGGTGTTAAAATTTGCGGATGATACAAAAGTGTTTAGAAGGATTAAAAGTGATGGAGACAGACAGCATTTACAAGATGATCTTGATAGGTTGATCAAATGGTCTGAAAAGTGGCAAATGCTGTTCAATTTTGGGAAATGTAAATGCCTCCACACAGGTCATGGGAATGAAGAGGTAAAATATAAAATGGGGGGTACTGTTCTAAGTACTACTGTAAAAGAAAAGGACTTAGGGTTAACCATTAGTGCTGATATGAAGGTTTCAGAGCAGTGCGGAATTGCAGCGTCAAAGGGAAATCAAATCCTTGGATTAATTAGGCGAAATATAGCGTATAAGAAAAAAGAATTAATAGTACCGCTGTACAAAACAATAGTGAGGCCTCATTTAGAATATTGTATACAAGCATGGAGGCCATATCGCAAGAAGGACATAGATATGCTAGAAAGAGTACAGAGGAGAGCGACTAAAATGATACCAAATCTGAGGGATCTTAGTTACGAAATACGCCTAAAAGAATGTGGTTTAACAACACTAGAGACCAGGAGATTGAGAGGAGATCACATAGAAGTGTTTAAAATATTGAATGGTTATGAAAATATTGATAGAAACATTTTTTTCTCAGTTAAGAAAGATAGAAGGACCAGAGGACATGAAGCTACATTAGTAAAGGAGCAGTGTAGATTAGATATAAGAAAGTTCTCATTCTCACAAAGGATTGTAAATGAATGGAACAGATTATCTCCTGATTGTGTTGGTGCTAGTAGCGTGAATATGTTTAAAAATAAAATCGACACACACCTTAAAAAGGCGGGATACATGTAGATAAAAAGTATTGGACTCTCGATAAGCCAAAAGGCTTCCTTGTCCAACTGCCATCCAGAGTAATTTTCTGGATGGCAATCTTGTTAAATCTTGTTAATCATCACCTCGTTCTCACAATTCCACCTCCATACACCTCAATGCCCTGCCAATCACCACCTCTTTCTCATGACTCCATCCACCTCCATACTTTTCCATACCCTGACAATCATCACCACGTTCTTGTGACTCCACCTGCATACCCTGCCAATCATCCCCTTTTCTCATAACTCCATCTCCATACCCTGCCAATCATCATCTCGTCCTCACGATTTCACGTCAATACCCTGCCAATCATCACCTCGTTGACATGCCTCCACCTCCATACACCTCCATACCCGGCCAATTATCACCTCGTTCTAATCACTTCACCTCCATGCTATACTTTAGTTGCTTCTTAACTTGACGTCTGTCATTAACAAGTCGAAGAAACCAAATTGAACAGAATATCTATCGAGGCACGCAAAAATAAAAGTTATTGTGTCATCTAAAAAAAAATCGTGACTGTTGACGTACCTTCGGCGCATGTTTCATCATGTAGTAGCAGTCTGAAAATGAAAGTCATAACACGGTCTTAGTTAAGGTATTATTGTAGAGTAACCTGATTCACTATAGTCAATTAATTTTTCATTATATTTAATATTTACATGGTTTTTGTGTTCGTTTAGTGTCATGCTAGAATAAGAATACGTCGTAGCGAAATTATGCCATCGCCACAGTCCACATAACTGTTCTATATGAAAAAAACTGTTCTTTATTAAATCAAATATCATATAAAGCAAGAGCTGAGTACGGCAAAGTTTGACGTATCAGGTTCCATGCCGCACATGTAATGTAATGCAAGTATGTTATTGATGGAAACATTGTTTGACGGAAGTCACACGCATAATTTTGATTGTGGCGTAGGCAAACCGCGACGTAATTGACGGAACCAGAAATTGACGTCACAATCAAAATAATGCGCGATACATCCGCCAAGGTTTGCCTTACAACAATGTTTCTTTATGTGCATTACATTATCAGGGCGACCTGACGTCTATTCACGAGTGCGTCAGCCATTTTGTGAGCTTGACGGGCCTAATTGCTAGGCAATCAGCATATTGAGTGATCGATTGGTCAGTTTGCACCATACGTGACAGCGTTCGTTTGAGAACGCAGTTCAGTGTGATGGAATTTTACAAATTATCTGTTGTTACGTGCCTGTAGTGTTGCACAGGTGGACGGCGAAGCTGCGAGGCATGGACAGCGAGTCAAACTCTACGGCAAGCCCTTTCGTAATGGCGACGTCGTATTTGTTCTTTGACAGTCGCATGCCGCCTTGCGGTCTACAAGATAAAAAAAACAGCAAGTGTGATCAAACCAGAAGGCGGCCGCCATGTCTTTATGATGTTCCTGTTATTCTTCCGAAACTTGGCAATAATGTACAGCACAGTTAACTATATACGAAACTTATACAAACGTCGCTGTTTTATGAAGACTTTTGTTTTTATTTGAAACAACGATGAGTTTATATATATATATATATGTGTGTGTGTGTGTGTGTGTGTGTGTGTGTTTGCGTGTGTGTGTGTGCGTGTGTGTGTGTTTGCGTGTGTGTGTGAGTGTGTGCGTATGTGTGTGTGTGTGTCTGTCTGTGTGTGTGTGTGTGTGTGTGTGTGTGTGTGTGTGTGTGTGTGTGTTGTGTGTGTGTGTGTGTGTGTGTGTGTGTGTGTGTGTGTGTGTGTGTGTGTGTGTGTGTGTGTGTGTGTGTGTGTGTGTGTGTGTATGAGCGGGTGTGTGTGTGTGTGTGTGTGTGTGTGTGTGTGTGTGTGTGTGTGTGTGTGTGTGTGTGTGTGTGTGTGTGTGTGTGTGTGTGTGTGTGTGTGTGTGTGTGTGTGTGTGTGTGTGTGTGTGTGTGTGTGTGTGTGTGTGTGCCTTTTCGACACGTATACATCATTACGCATAAAGTTAACTTCCGATGCAGCTGTAGTTGCGTGGTTAATATCTATTTACGTACTTCCGATGTGGCTAAATTTGCATGTTTAAGGTTTACTTCGGGTGTGGATATAAATTTATTAGCAGACGTATAGAAACAATTGATATTACGCGAAAAGGCCATCGATTGGCCCCGGCAGCTCGGTGTTCTGTACGCCAACCCGGAGTGACGATGTGACTACGGTTTGATTTTTCAGGAGGACCTGTAATGGTTGCGGAAACAAAAACATTCATCGTTTAAATAATCTTATAGAATGAGAGAACGGTTATACAAACTGACCAAACATTAATAAATTTACATACACACGCACGCACATGCATGTACACACTCGCGCGCATGTACATGCACACGCACAGTATAATAATGCATACATTTAAGTGATGATACAAACTTATGTAATATGACGACTTAGCATTTTGACATTACATACTGTATGTTGGGCGCCATGGTGTTTATAAATAGCCATAGGCAACACTTTAAAGAACGATAATTCTGTATTTCCACCTCAAGAACAAACACGTCAATGGATACGCAGAATGCAGTAGTTTGACGAGAAAATTATTGAACGCTGACAATCTTTATAATATGGCTGCTTCACGTGACGCTTACCACTTCCGGTTTCCCGTCTAAAACGACCCCTTGCACTTCCTCTTGCCAGACTAGGGTGAACTTGTTCATGTCGTCTTTACTCGGCTTCCACAGTTGCACGTGGATAGAATTGTTGTTGGTGAATCCGACGTACACCGCCTTGACCGTCATGCCATCCGGGTACTGCGTCGACTGGTCAAGGGCAATCTTATGCACCGTCGACAGTCCATCGCTGCTAGCTGCACGGTGGACAGTATGAAGAGTTATCGTAATACTGATAATGTTGGTTGTCAAAAACAAGAAAGTCAACATGGCAATAATAGTCAACATGGCTATAATAAGTTTCTTTTGCAGCCAGTACAATAGCCAACATTGTTGACTTTACAACAGTTAATATTGTAACAATTGCTATAATAATAATAGGAATAAGAATGACAACAACGACATGATCGATTACAATAACTATTACTAGCAAAACTGTCGTTTTTCCGAACGGCGGTGCAGATATACCAATGCAGAAGACGGTTTTCGGGAGTATTTCGCGGCGTTAACGAAAATGTTCCCAACTGATCGCCGTTACCTACATACACGTGCATTCGTATAATAGTGAGCACCCGTATAATAGTTTGTGGATATCAACGGCGTCAGAAACAAAAGATACCGAAATAATTCAACCGCATTGCTTTACCCAACATCTTGAGTTAAAGCAGCACACCATTTTATGAGCATCTTTTTATTGAAATGTGTTTTATGTCATTCGCTAGGGGGCGACACAAAGGCGACTCGAACGTTGTAATGTAAATTATTGCGTCAGTATTTCATATGGAGGCGGTTTACCGCGTCAGCGATTCTAGCGTCCTTTGCGTTTATTCATTGCAGATACGCATACATTAGTTAGCTTCCTGTTTTTTTTTAAGTGAGGATAACTTACCAGAATGCACTTCGCCAAGAAAAACCGCCACAAGGACGAACATCCACGGCACATGACTCAGCTTCATTGTGTCGCGTTTCTGAAGCCGAAAACAAACCCACGTTTATAATCACAGTGGCTGTGGAGAATAAAAACAAATATTTGTGTTTTATGAGTCGCTGGTGAAACTATTGTCCGTCTGTTATCATAAATGTCAGAGCAAAATATTCGTTTCTATGTGATTTCTTATTGATTTCATATCTTACACAGTCGGTGGGCCCAAACGACAGGACGGTAATTGCCTAGTGTAAGAAGTTGTAAATGCCCACCCTCGAAAATCGTACAGTACAATTTAAAACCTACGCAAACACTCTAGAGGGTACCTTAGTTCAAAACTGGTCGTTTTGTTATATAATCATGTTTCGTAATTTCAGTTTTAGTTAGTCAATAGATTTTTTTTCTTTCTGTGAACATAGACTATTTTAAATAATGTCAAGAAGGTTTCAACTGTCCAAAACATATTGAAGCTGACAGGAAAGGTGAATCTGCTTTATAGAGATATGTGGTGTATAAAAAAATTATTTTATTTTATTTTATTGTATACGGGGTTATGAACGTACTTTTAGTGTTTTGAACACAGGGACAGTGAAAACTTTAACTCTACGCGGAGTCGTGACACTATCGATAGACAACACATTGGTGCACCTAAGAACGTCTCACGGTGGTAAGTAAGATATTGATCTCATCTATTTTCCTAGCGCTAGGTCAGGCCTTTAGAAACTGTCCATATTCAAGTGGCAGTGTCCGTGTGTGTAGGTCAGTTTGGTACGATATCAGGATTATACGTTGAAGGTCACGCAGCGAGGGAGAAGTTTCAACAGGTGAACAATTGTGTCCGTTTGTGTCACGACACTCGAGAATCAATTCAAAATGTTGTGGTATAAATATGTGTACACTCGGGTACAAATTGTTTGAATCATTTATCCCATGGACGTCATAGTATATAGCGAAACGCACGCCTAGGTAAATTGTCACGTTTTGTCTTAATTTTGTTATACAAATTAATGAACGGTACGTTCTGCGTGGCCATAACGCTTGCACGTTGTATCAACAAATCATTAAGGCATTATGACAAACACAAATTGTCTTCATCGTAATAAGAGAGTGAATCGAAGCAAAGCACCCACGGCGGCGGTGACATTTCACCTATAAAATATTCTATGTTATATAAAAATATCGTGTGGCATTGTGGTATAGTGTTGAGTTGTGGTGTGGTGTGGTGTGGTGTGGTGTGGTGTGTGGTGTGGTGTGGTGTTGTGTGTGGTGTGGTGTGGTGTGGTGTGGTGTGTGGTGTGGTGTTGGGTGTAGTACTGTGATACTGTGGAAGAAAGGTAATGTCTTAGAGTGGTATAGCGGTGGTGTGGTAGTGTGGAAATTTGTTTGTGGTGTTTGTTAGAGGGATTGCGTTTTAGTTTGGTATATAACACTATGTGAAAAATAATCATATCCCAAACGTCTTCAATGTTGTTGTATAGTCAGTCAACAGGAAACATGTATGTCAACCACCGAGAATAAGTTAGAAAGGAACGGAAAATTTTAAAACATGTGCATTATTCCATAGTTTACGGCGTTCCAAGAACATGTTCCATTAAAGCAGCACTCATAAAAACCAAAGATTGATAACAGGCTCCGGTCGTATGACGCCAGTTGAATTAGCATATGAAAAGTTGTGACCGCTATCATAGACATGCCATATTTTTTCACTGTCAATACATTGCATAGACCCAGAGTAGGATATTTCCTGTCATGACCCTGTCATCGTCTACCTCCACATAATTATGTTATTTACTGTGTACAGTCGGAAGCTGACAGGAAAGGTGAATGATTAGTGAATAATTCCAGTCTTGTCATATTACTAAGAGAACATGGCGATTAAAAAAAAATAACGAAAAGAGTAGATGCCGAGTGGAGGGTGGAAAGAGAAGAAGAAAGAGAGAGAGAGAGAGAGAGAGAGAGAGAGAGAGAGAGAGAGAGAGAGAGAGAGAGAGAGAGAGAGAGAGAGAGAGAGAGAGAGAGAGAGAGAGAGAGAGAGAGAGAGAGAGAGAGAGAGAGAGAGAGAGAGAGAGATATACAGACAGACAGACATACAGACAGACAGGCAGACAGCAGGCAGACACACAAACAGACAGAGAGACAGACAGGCAGACTGGCAAACAGACGACACAAACAAAGTGATATGCGTACGTTCATATACTTTACAATTCCTGAGGCTGTTTTGGGTGCATTTTTACTGTTATGCACTTCTTGTAGTCACGATTCACATCATGCCTGGCTGCCCCTTTTAAAAATACCCGCTTTATGTCGTTCTTGTACATGTTCTAATAGTTTTTAAGTAATATAGCAAGCAATATGCTGCAAATGTTGTACTTTCTAAAACAAAACTAAAACAACTATGTCATAGTTGCACTAATGCAAAATAAATCGTTATGTTATTTCGATGAAAAAATGTTATTTCGATGAAAAAATTCCCATTACGGAGAAAGCCTCAGTAGTGAGATGAATCTATAGATTACCCTTCTAATTTGTGGAAAATGGTTCATGTGAATGATATAATGAATATCTGCATTCGAAAAAAAATAGAATCTGGTATCAAGATACTTTAGCACCTTTGATGAACGATCTACTCTAGTTTTATCGAGTTTACATCGAATGCAAGCTGGAGCCGGATAACATTTGTCGTGGCCGAAATGTCACCTTGAATGAACAAAGTACAGATTGCTGATAAGGCGAGCTATGAAATGCGAAGATGTGTTCACGTTTGTAAACACAACGAAGTTCCCATGATGGATTTTTCTCCGCTAAGTCATAGCAATTACCCCCGTATCATGTTAACGTAGCGGAACCCCTTGACTACTGTTATCTAATAGATAAGGCTATCCATGTGCCTAGCCACATTGTGATATGCAATTTGGCTGTGTCATTTAGTTCGCCTAGTGAGCGTTTTGCCGATAGGAATCTTGATTTTAATATAACCTTGAGAAATAATCGACGTGCTACTTCTGTCGCCAGTGGGATATGCGATGTGCTGTGTCGGTGGGAGTTTATACGAACAATTCGGGTTTAAAACGTCAACGATTTTATCTAAACAATAATGGGTAGACGTATAAACAGTTCATAGCGTTCGAAGTAATTATGAGCTTTTTTATGTGACTAAGTCGAACCTCGCATTACGGTCATCTCGATAATGCAGCCACCTTACCATTATGGTCAACCTATGACAGATCCTAGTTATTTCTGAAACAGTAAAATATAAGAAACTCGTTATTTACGTAATTTTGGCTAATAAAAAAAAGACCTTAATATCGAGGTTCAACTATCAAGACAAATTCGTGTTTCCAAGTACCATGCCCGTAACCAGGTGGATTTGGGGGTTCGTCCAAACCCCCTTTTTACGAACTCTCTTCAAAAACGAACCTCGCCCGCTCGAACCCTCGCCTATACCCTCACCCCACCCCCGTTTACCGTTAAACCAGCTGCATAGCAAACAATAATTACTTTTAGCTGTCCAGTGAAATATGTTTAGAATTAAATTAAAACCAAATACGATAACTGTTTGGGGATGTTCGGACTAATCCCATGCAAAAACGACCCCCGCCGTTCGAACCCCTCCTACCCACCTCCGTTGTCCCGCAAAACCAGCTGCATACCAATAAGTAATTATTGTTAGCTGTTCAATGAAATTTGCACAGAATTAAAACCTGCAGATACGATGGCTTTTTGGAGGGGGGATTTCAGCATTATCCCAGAGAAGTACATCACTGGTCCAGCAGTGTTGTGCAAGTAGCAGCCGGAACTTGCATGTACAAAGGTGATCTCTACCATTTCCGAGCGAGCTACCAGAAGAGTTGCATCGATGGAAGCAGCGCTATCGCGGCAAAGAGCCAAACGACTGCTCAAACAGCCGTGCAAAGACAATCAAGGAATGCCTGCGAGAATCTACGTGTTGTTGTAATTGGTCTGTACAATCCCCGTAACATTGTGCGAATGCGAAAGAAGTGCTAGCGCTCTACGACGCTTGAAAACCTTCATGCGGGCCAGTGTGGGTCAAGAACGTCTCTCCTCGCTTGCACAGATACACATCTACTATGGTGTTCCTGTTGATGTCAATCAAACGGTGAATTATTTTGCAGACTGTTTCCCAAGAAAACTGCAACTCCTGTATGAAAGCTAATGTGCGACCGAGGCAGTTGAACACTTTCAAGTGAATCCATCTGAATGTGCCAAGATCATCTGTCTTCACTACCCCTTCTGCTGCACATTAATTGTGATATCTGTACGATTTCAACCAAAAGCAATAATTTTCGTGCCTTCAAAGAACTTCTTATATGAACGTTGAATGTCGTTACAATTGCTGTTGTTATTTTTGCATAAGTAGCAGAAGTTTTGCCGTTTATTTGTGACATCACTCACATCAATATTGGT
>OZ023217.1:15661617-15691617 GCA_963995525.1 Escarpia spicata
TGCATGTGCGTGTGCGTGTGTGTGTGCGTGTGTGAGAGAGAGAGAGAGAGAGAGAGAGAGAGTGCGTGCGTGCGTGCGTGCGTGCGTGCGTGCGTGCATGCAAGAATGTTGATAAGATTCTTGTATAATATTATATTTGTCTTTATGTGGTATGTGTAATACGGAATGTCACACCATAAAATAAATACTTCCATTAGCTTTGAAACTAACTTATGAGAACTAGTTGAATTATATAAACTCGTCGGTCATATATCGTACGGCCTGCCACTAAGCAAGTACATGGTCACACGCCACACGTCGGTGCTGACGTTAATTATAACATGCCATACGTGAAAGGCGTGCAAATCACCATTGACGCATTCAAAGGGACATTTAGGGTATGGGCCCCCGTTGGCAATTTGCTATTCAACTTGCCTTTATAACGACCTATGACAACTCAGTTGGTCATACAAATCTAATGGGTATTTCAACTTCCCTATGTGTCCCTTTCCGAGGTAAGTCAGGGCAGGAGTGGTGTCTCTTGTTACGATCTTAATCATAAACATATAATTGCCGACACGTTTTGAGAAATGAGCATACGTAATTATCTACGTTCACTGCAGTTACTTTCGACGTGATTTATTTATGAAATGTTACACCGGGAACGTGTCCAGGAATGCGTGTAAAGTTTAACAACTGCGACTAATCTTTCCACCCTGTATACATCAGTTGACGTGAGCGGTCTGAAAGACTGCTCAACAATGCGGCCACCATTTCTATTCGTCTTTTGTGTACTGCAACGTTGTCCGTGCCTAAAATACGGTGGACAAATCCTCAAGAAATTTGAAGGTACTTCCTCCTCGAACGTAGCTCAACGGACTGTATAATACACATATCAAGGAAGATTGCCAAGACATTCGCGTATATTTGGACATTAAAGACATTGTGATGACAGCTGATACTCTGAAATAAAACCGTCCGCATGATTGCGGGCATCAGTAACTTCTTGGTTTTACATACATAAATGATTGGCTTATCCAATAAGACCTTTTTATGCACATATGGTTCACTCTATCTTTGTATATGCCAGTCGCATTGTTGGTATGCGTCTCGTAGTAGAAACATGATGTACATCATAAAGTTCCTTGGAAATACAAATGATTAAGGATATGGCGCTCGACGGATCTCATGCGGTACCACGGAGTGAACGCACTGTCAAATCAATCACACGCCCTTAAAATTGAATGCGTGGACAACATAATCATCATCTTGATAACAGCTTAATATGTTCCTAGACCGGACGCAAACGCGTCTCCGTTTGATGTCGACACAGTTCCCAATATATAATCACGAATCTTGTTATAGATATCACACACATTCGCACAACATATCCGCCTTTGTCAATGTGATCGGTGATATGTCATCTTTCCACCGTGATGCGGAAACACGGTATATCGCAAAAGCGACTGGGAAACCGTCCAGACCAAAACAAAAAACATGAAATTTGCACTGCGTGACCGAGATTCCTTGCGCCGGTCGAGTGACGAAGATAATTGCCTACCTGACGCTCAGACGAAGGCAGCATCTTGTCCGAAGCTTTGCTGACGTTGTTAGTCGCCATATATCCGCTGTGTTCTCGCTATTTGTGACAGCAACCACAACAATCAACTGACCGATTTTCAACCCTTCATTGTGTATCCACTGCATTTACACATTTACGAGAATTAACAAACTTGGTCGTGTCGTCTTTACAGATTGCCTGGTCGGCCAACGGCGACTGAAACTAATGCCTTGATCGGAGAGGCGGATTTTTGCTGAGGCGTGTCGGGATGTATTCACCGCGTCACTTGCCTTCACGTCGGTGTCATTTTCACGCGCATAACTGACACGCTTCGATGACCATGACCGACAACAAATGCCCTATCCACGGGCGCGACCTTTTAACGTGTTAAGGTGTTTCCTGATGTATGGCGTGTTTCATATCTTGCCTACCCGGGCCGAATCGTGTGTGCGTAGGTGCAACGTATTTTTGTCTGTGCTATCGCAAGGTCTAATTGGCTGCTTTACTCAACGTTCTTATTGGTCTATAAGCATTGGCATATGTTCGCCGGTCGAGAGATTTGATAACGTAGAGGGCAACTTCATATCGTGTCTGCCGTGCATCGTGTTCCTGCCTCTGTACTATCGCAAGACTGAGTTTGTTGCAGTAAACATGATAATCTTGTCGCACAATGTATATAAACATATAAACATTGGCATACGTGAAGCCATCGCCAGGTCTTATAGCAGACAGCGTTCGTGGGCCAAAGAATGAGAACACAGATTAGTGGAGGGTCATGTGATATAGCAGTCAATACAAACACATGTAAATCTACAAAATCACAAACCTATCTGCACACCTTAGAAACTAATATACTCAAATGGGCAGTGCGAGTAAATTATTAATAACAGAAACTTACTATTATCGTTAAACTAATGTTACAATCCTATCATTTCCAACCTGCTTTTGTGGCCAACCCGTCATCTTCACCCTGTTGTAGGGGCCAACCTTCAATTTACAAACTGATTTGGGGGCCAACTTCCCATCTCCTACCTGTTTTGGGACCAACCTCCCATCTCCCACCTGTTTGGAGATCAAGCGTCCGCCATTTTAAAAAGTCTTCCTCCCAATTCCCCGTTATCTTGAGGCCGACTTCCCATATCCTATCAATCTGTAAGACCAACCTCCCTCCCACTTTCTGCTACCTCAATTGATGCCTTCTTTTTACGGCGTAACAGTGGTTGCGCTCTCTGGTACCATCTGTACGCGATGTTAGCTCCTTCATATCTTTAGGAAAATAATACACAAACATCCTTAACTGTAATCACGTCTACAAACAACGCACCTTGTGGAGCGCAGTAGCACAGCGGTTAGAGCTTCGGACTCTCGACTGAGAGAACCCGGGTTCGAATCCTGTGCGGCGGTGTCGAGCCTTGGGCACGTTCGTTTACTTTACATTGCTTCAGTTCACTCAGCTACATGAATGAGTACCAGGCTATAGACAGCGGTGGATATTTTTGTACGAATAGTCTTCGCGCATTAATTGCATCGTGGCTGAATGCTTCCCAGAGAATTCGAGATGGTGTTCGATTGAACAGGTCTGTCAGGAAGTAAAGTGTAAAGCGCTTTGAGCAGTCCTAAAGAATGGATACTGCGCTATATAAAAAACCTACCTTTACTTTACTTTACCCTGCCAACGTATTCAGCCGATACCGACAACCATAAGAAGCGCTTGCAGAAAAGCCCAACATGTCGCCCAATTATAAATATCCATGTGATATATATATATATATATATATACATATATAACACGAGTGCACGACTCAGTACGCTGTGCACAATAGAGAAGAAATAAAATCACTGCCATGTCGACACCATACCTGCAAGATGGTCTCTTGCGTTGCTTGAAGCTTGCATCGTCTCCGAGCCATTTTGTATGACATCAACTGCGCAAATACCGAAAACCCGCCTTCGTTTCACCCTCTAACTGAAAGTTCTACTTGCGCCGCCGCCTGCGAAAACAGATCCTCCTAGATGGTCGGGTCCGAGCTAATATAACGTCCGGCGTGTACTAATTGGGTCGAACAATGTTGCTTTTGTCAGCCGTAGAATGGACCCCGAAACTAGAGTCCCAGCACTCACAAGAGACGCCCAGCGTGTTAGTTGCGCGGTTTACTGAGTTGGCCGTTCCGCCTGACCGAATCCGCTACGGCAAAAATAAACACGCATTCACAGAGCGCCTGAAGTGTGTCAGATCAACGGCCCAAACCCAACCTGCGAGGACACGTGACTCCGCAAAAATACATTTACATAACTACCAAACCCTGCGTCGTCCTATCAGCATT
The DNA here is from genome assembly GCA_963995525.1 of Escarpia spicata. Lineage (NCBI taxonomy): Eukaryota > Metazoa > Annelida > Polychaeta > Sabellida > Siboglinidae > Escarpia > Escarpia spicata. The sequence continues at coordinate 15,665,482 of OZ023217.1, forward strand.
GCAGCATTTTACGTTCCAGGGGCCGGTTTCATGAAGCGTACTTAAAGTTACGCAATTACTTAGCGTAAACTCCTATGTTCGCTTATATTAAACAAATCACGCCATTTACTAAGACAATCATCTTAGCGTTAAGAACGTTCTCAGCCGGTTCATGGACCGCCAATTCGCCAATTCTCTGTGCCAACATAAAGAGTGGTTTGGCTAACAACAGGGACGTTGGTGGGTAGTTGAGTGCTTACATGCAGTGGAACATGTAACAACGACATGGTGCAGTCTCGTTAAAAGCGTCACCATGCAGCATAATGTGCCAAACGAAAGTTACAGCAACACCCGTGGTGCCATGATGCATATGTCGTATACTTATGTAGTTTTCTTCAAATCTATCGACCTTAGTTTTGTTCAAAGATATAGTGTTTCATACATAACATGTTTCAATGGAAATGTTAATCATAAAACCAATTACACGAAAAAGTACAGATGTTTATCGACAGCGCGCGCGCGATTGCCAGATACATCAGCTAAGTAGCGCCAGCAGTGTTATGCTACAATACGTCCATTGATGACGCCGGCGTGACTGATGTTATGCCAGCGACATTGCGTGACTACCAGCTTCCTCATGTCGGCAGGCAATCATAGTGACATCGTAGTGGAGATATTTCAGATAAATAAAATTAGTTTCGGAGAATAACTCATTAACGACTGCTTTTTATGTATCGACGTCATTTAGCCGTGCGCCCACTGTGCTCGAGAACAATCTACTTTGTAAAAGAGGACACTGATTAATTCATTAAAGTAAACTTTCCTTCCTAAATAACTTTCTTCTCACTAGTTTCTCGAATGTTTTCTCTGAACTATGCATGTCTTCTCATTGACCAAATTAATCTATATGAACTTGTTATGACAATAACGTTCATAGCTGATCTACCCCCTTTTCGAATTGTCCCCAATCCCAACGATTTCTCGTAAACTACTATATACCTTATACCTACGATTTGATATAAACAGACTTAAACCCTGTCCAGATGAATCCGCGTCTGATATTGATATTGTTTCAATTGACGGATTAAAAATCGTGGAAAACAAACTGTAGGCCTACAGTACGCATCAAGGCTAACATCAGTTTGTCTACCTTGCATATGGTACGGTGTTACATGGACCTCCCCACGTAGGCCTACACAAAGCGTATGCAATCTCTGACGCCTCTTCCTCCCCCGTTAATTTTAAATTAATTTGTATGTAACTATGATGCAATATTATTGCACCTTCTTTTCTGATCGCTGGAGTATTTAACTCTTCGTTGCACACAACACAGTTTTGCCTCCACTGCCGTGTTTGTGTCCTTAGGCTAAACATTTCCATTCATATGCCTTCTGTGGCCTTCTGAGCTGTGACTTGGTTAGTTACAACCATCGTCGGAGGCTTCAAAGTGAAGAAGCTTCACACAGTTAACTATGCCCTGCGGATAACAACATTGACTTCAATAACATAAATAACAATTGCATAAAGTTGTCGTAAGAAAAGTTCGGCTTCGTTATCAATCTTGACAACCACGTCAGAACATACGACAACAATGCCCGCGGTAGACAATGCGTTACTATCGTAAATCGTACTAATTATAATCACGTGACATGTGTCGTAAAAGTTTAGTAGAAGCACTCGGAATAAACCATTTTTAGCACAACCAGAACGTCGGTTTTTATGTAACTCACAAGTAAGTTAGACAAAACGTAGGTCAGAAAGCAGTTTATGAGTGAAAGAGGGCATACGTTATGACGTCGATTCGCAACAGATGGAGACGACACGTCGACAGGGAAATTCAAAGTGATGCGGCACCCAAGCAAAGTTCTCTATCCTCCTTGTTCCCTGCAGTACAGGTGCAGTATTGATGAACAGCTCGCTGTGTGTTTTTTCCAAAATTTTCTATCCACAGTTCCCTCTCTCCATCTTTCATCCTCCCCCATCTTTTCGTGTCCCTCCTCATGCAGTCCTACTATCTCAGCTGTGGCCTTCCCCTTTTCCTGTGTCCTTTGTGTTGTTCCGCCTCTGCTCTCTTTGCAATTTTGCCCGCATCCATCCTTGCCAAGAGCCCTGACAATTTCGTCCGGCTCCTCAATAACCCCCTGTTACACTGCGTTGCATTCCAACCTCTTTTCTCAAGTCTATATACCACAACAAATCGCGTCAAGCGACAATAGTTGGCAGTGGTCGTTGTGTACTTTTTACTCGTCTGAGACTGAGGAATGATTGATATGCCAGAGCGGGCCACGCACAACGCGGTAACATATGATGCAGCAATTCAACATAGCCAATGGGGTCGAGGGGTCGGACAAGACTCCTGTTGAGCAATGAGAGAAGTCATGACTGACTGAATGACTTACTCACGTATATACGTATTTATTTATTTAATAACTTACTTTATGTACTCACCCTGTCCCACTGACGATAATGTAGGCAGTAGAGAACAATCGACGTCAGTCATCGCTGTCTTCGGAAATTCTGTCTATGTCTTGTGTCATTATTTAGAAAGGTTTCGCCTCCACGTTTTATATGTCTCATTTGGTCTCGTCCTCTTTTTCTCTTTCCTGACGGTATCCGGTATATTGCTTACATACTATTTTTGCATAGTATTGTCGTCTTGATCGGCTCGGCGTTTGATCTTTTTGTGACTTCTTCATTGGTAATAAAACGGTTCCACCAGACATTTCTGATTCTGCAGTGGTATTTCTTCTGAAAGCTTGCTAGTTTTTGTTCATTTTGTTTGTTTTTATACCTATTCAAATAGGTGTATGCTTTTATAGCTATAATTATTTTACTACAAGATTAACAAGGCATTTGTCCTTTAATGTTCTGGCACACGGACAGCTACACTATAAAGCACAGGTAAGACCTTTCCATCTTGGGATAAGAAGGGATAGGACTTATCCCGGTACTGTTACCAATATACATATCGTTCAGCGACCTGGGGGGCGTTGTTAAACTGTGTGAATAAGGGATCATTCGCCTCTAATAAATATTTGAAAAGAAAGCATACGTTATATGTTCCACGGTTTTCTTGCAGCTACATACACAGGGCGGCGTGAGGGAGAGATAGAAGGAGGGACGGATATAAGGCGGGCTTAGAGGAAAAGAAAGACATTATTACAGGGAGAACGAAAGAAAGATAGATTGAGAGAAAATGAGAAAGGGGAAAGGGAGAAAGGGAGAAAGGGAGAAAGGGAGAAAGGGAGAAAAGGAGACAGGGAGACAAGTATATATATATATATATATATATAGATAGATAGATAGATAGATAGATAGAGATAGAGAGCGAGAGAGAGAGAGAGAGAGAGAGAGAGAGAGAGGAGAGAGAGAGAGAGAGAGAGAGAGAGAGAGAGAGAGAGAGAGAGAGAGAGAGAGAGAGAGAGAGAGAGAGAGAGAGAGAGAGAGAGAGAGAGAGAGAGAGAGAGAGAGAGAGAGAGAGAGAGAGAGAGAGAGAGAGAGAGAGAGAGAGAGAGAGAGAGAGAGAGAGAGAGAGAGAGAGAGAGAGAGAGAGAGAGAGAGAGAGAGAGAGAGAGAGAGGAGAGAGAGAGAGAGAGAGAGAGAGAGAGAGAGAGAGAGAGAGAGAGAGAGAGAGAGAGAGAGAGAGAGAGACTAACAGACAGACAGAGACGGACAGAGTTCGAGAGAGAGACAGAGAAAGCTACCGTTAAATTATACGTCTTTTTGCTATATTGCCAAGGGCGTTTACCGGCAATTTTCGAGAAAATTATACTATAATAATTGTGGACTTTGTTGGGTTACCTGTCCAAAGAGACATATAAATACAGAAGTATTATGGTACAGCTAGAACTAAGCAACTTGTTCTGCCAATTCGACATCATAACCGGTAACAATATAATTACATACCAGTTCGACGAAACGTTATCTCCTTAACAACACGGGTGGTGATAGTTTGACAGGGTCGTCCTGTATATTAAAAGCACGTTACACAGAGTAAGTGGCAAGCGTTTAAAAATATCGTCGACGGACACCTAACTGAACCGTGTGTGGCATACTATATAGCACTTGTTACGTGACTACAAACATGGCATAAGATTGACGACATTTCGTGGGCATTAATCGGTTGTAACTCATAATCTCCATTAGTGGGCGGTTTCGGAAATCGGTTGTATATTTAAGAAAGAATGACGGATTGAAAATGGAGTTGGTGGAAATTAAACCAGCAACATGTACTCTGTATGTAGATTGGCATACAGTATGCCTACATGAAAACAAGCAGGAAGTTTATAAAGGTCAAATTTTTGTTTTGCGATCGCGTGATCTTTAAGAATGGCTCAATTGGAGGCTGCGTAGCGATCTGAAGAAACTTCAGATCGGTTTTGATCTTAGTAGAAGTCTCTCTTCAAACAGCAATTGTTTTTGGGTTTTTTCAAAATGTATATTTGGTTAATTAGATAATATATTAATTTGTATTGTATATTTAACATTTCAAAATGTTAATGTATACCTTTATGATTTGTACCGCTTTGCAATGCTGTTTGGAAAGAAATATCCTTATCCTACAAAGAATGATCCTTAACTTCGGCCTTGACGGGATGCCGTAACAGATATGATAACCCGATAACTTTATAGCGACGTATCACGTCATTGACTAAAAACTTCAAATGTTATAGTCGACAACACTTTGTTCGTTATGTTAATACACTGTTAAGTACACTGAAGAAGATAATTGTCGCTGACCGCTTTGGACACTAATTTTATGGTCAAAACGTTACCAAGACCCCACAAATGTAATTTTTGTATTGCCCGACCCACATAGCATACGTTTGCCCTTAGCACGGCCTATCATTTACTTCAATCGTCGATTAAAAGCTACACTTATCGTCGCGATTGCATCTTGCAATGAGCACGACCCGAGTTTTTGTTATTTTTGCAATTGCAAGTACTGCAAAACGTCGATAAGAGTATCACCCAACCAAGAGTTGCCGGGGGTCGTGTTGTCTTGGACTCCCAGGCTCTGTCAGCACATACAATCTCTACAGAGAATGCAGATGTTTACGTGACTAAGTGAAGAAAAAACTTGCATACAATTTATAGCAATAGCAGAGTGGCAAAAGGAAAGAGGCATTTCACCTTCTAGTTCGTTGAGTCGCGCATAATTTGTATAGAATACGCCTCAAGACCGATAAAACACCTGTTGTCGTCGTGTGGTCTTTGTACGGGAGGGGTGAATAACTGTATAATAATGTAGTGATTCACGCTAAAAGTGCGTTGACACCCTTTCAGCATTCCACTCCTTTGCGTATATTCACCATATAAAATATTAAAACTTAGACTAATGTAAACACCATCAATTGTCCCGCAGTCACGCCGCGGTGGAATCTAATCCGGGATAAAACGGTTTTTGAATGTGGTGCTGCACGATGCAGTAAATATCGTAATTGACAGGTGGTTTTTGTCTGCAGCTATATCGGTAGTTTCTTTTGTAGTTGATAGGTCGTTCCGTAAATTTTACACATACATGGTGTGTTCTTTAGTAATTCGACATTGATGGTATCGGTATGCGGGTTTTCGTTGGCGCCAAACTTGTCGCTTCATTTAACCCCGATATGTGCATCGTATATATATCGGATCGTAGCTTTGTTGTTTTGTCCTGAGTAAATACTAGAAATAGGCCTTAGTTTATTACGCAGCACAATGTTTTGTTTGGAAGCAATGCTATCATTATGCTTTGTGTATGTAGAGGATGCTGCGTACTATTGCATTACATATACACGATTATCTCTAGAGATATAAGGTTTTCTCATTAGCCGCATCAACAATTTCATCCTGTTACTGCAAACGAATTTGTCATTGCTCGATTTAACAGCCGTGAGAATATAGCTGTCACTCTTCTCTTGTGCTTCAAATACGCGGTAAGATTGATCTCAATGGTGGTGCTTGATTTACAGTTCTTCGATGGCCCCATTTCAATGTCCACTCTACCCACCCCCCTCCTCCTGCCTTCATTCTCATCGCCTATCCCAGGCCCTCAAGCATCTCTTCACTAAGTCCTCCTATCTCAGTCGTGATCTTCCCCCTCTTCTTGTACCCTCTTCCCTGAGCTCATCCGCTCTCTTCGTTGTCTATTCCCTTCTATTCATTCTACGCGTGCAAGTCGATTTAACGAATTCCTCATTAGATGAAACATGTTTGTATTAACATCAAATTTATATTTATTGTGATATCCTGGAATTATAATTTAATGTAATCTTCGAAAGGACATCCTGATGTTCCTTGGGTTTCTTTTGACCACTGATTAATTTATGGTTAGTATATAGCATTTAATCAATATGAAATTTATGCAGACGAATAGGTACTATGAAAGCATTGAAACAAAATGGCCGCCACTTCCAAAACAACCACGTGACAAACCAGATGTTTGCTCCACATGTTTTGAATTCACAACTGCACTGTCATGTCCATAACTATTTGGGCGGGTGGTAAACAAATGTTTGAAAGAGGTTCCCGTAATCTCATTAGCCTGTTCCTGTACTCAGTAGTAGAACCATATTTAATGTACGCGATTTACGCAGTACGCGATGGTCGTGTCACATGGGTTGCGATAATTTAATTTCGTCACTCTACCAACACAGCAGGGCGAATTGCATCGTTGCAGCACTGATCTATGGTTAGTCGATTTAATTAGATAGCTTTAGAAGAGTTCATAAAAATAATGTTTTATTGATAGGAAACTACACAAGGTTGCAAGAAATAGCTTGGCCAGACGCTTTGCGGGAGAGAACAGATTATGCATGGAGGACTGAACAAAGGCAAGTTCATTATAGCGCGGTGTCCAGTTCTAAGAACTGCTGAAAATGCTTTACATTTTACTCCCAAGCAGACCTGTTCAATCGAACACCATCTCCACTTATCTGGGAACACTTCAGCCACGCTATTATCATTACACAAAAACTATTCGTATACAACTATCCACTACTGTCTATAGACAGGTACTCTTTCCTACAGCTGAGTGAACTGGAGCAATATGGAGTAAACGAACTTGTCCAAAGTTCGACACGGCGGCATGAGGATTCGAACCTGGAATCACTCGACTGAACGTCAGAGAAATGCGACACCGCGGCCCGCATAACTATACAATGGTGGAGCTGAGGGGGGTTGGTCGGAAGACAATTTCAAGAGGCAGTTAGAGAGGTACAGGTTTAATAACAGTGGCATGTCGCGTGGAACGAATGGAAGCGAACGGACATTGAAGAGAACGAATGTCCTCAGAGTGGAGGGTAAAATGAAGGGAAACACTATGACTGAGATGGGAGAAACGTGGGTAGAGATAGTTGACGGGATTGTTAGGGAAGTGGAAAATAACCAAGCTTCAGTATCGAGGCCAATTCACCAGGTCAATTCACATGGACAAAGGGGAGCAAACTAACATTATATACCCAATGTACATAACTTTGATTATCGCACGTGATTCTTTGTGAAAGTTTATCGGCCATGCTCCTGTTAACAGACACTACAGGTCGAGTTTATTGGGTAGAAGCTTCAAAACAAGACCCATAATGATGGCGCTAACCGCTTCAGGCTGCGCTACAGAACAACAAAGCTTGCGTGCTCTAAGTGAATAGATCAACACCTGTAGTCTACATGTTCATGTGCTGTGTTGGTGCCGGACTAACCAGAGCCGCCGCCATAGAATTCATTCCTTCGACGAGCGTTGACCGCAGATTGCTATCTGTTAATTCTGGTCTTCTGGTCGATATAATAACCCCTCGCACGGCACAGCCTCTTTCGTAACGCCATCGGGGTGAAAGTGACTGTTCCTAGTCGAGGGTATATCACACCTGTGTCCAACGCCCACAAGGCTTCGATGGCCTTTAATAAACATATTTGACATTCCGCTGCAGGTGTACGGGTCAAGCTGTTTAAATGTTTAGATGACTGTCGTTGGTTAATTTCAACGCAGCTGGTAGGGGGTATATTGCATAATTAAAGTTCACCTCACTTAGCCCGTGTGTTTCGGAAGAGACTTTAAAAGCCGTTAGAACCTTAGTTCTTGTGCGTATACCACGGTGACTTAAACATTACACAAAGAGAAATAGAAATCTATCGTGGACTCATTTTCTCGAGCGAAGGAAATATTTTAAAGTAAACCACCCCTATGTTGTTATACCTAGCAGGGATTGCATAGAGTTCTGTGTCATAACGGCACAATCAGCGTCGTGTGTCGTGTGAGCTGCACGTCTTCGCGCCTTGTTCTTAGAATTGCCCGACTTAAAGATAAATGTAAGCTTTGTTCGTATGTCTAGGCACGGGTTTGAATATTAAGCATGTGAACTATGCATGTATTCGTTACCATTTGAACGACTCTGCCGAGCCTGGAGACTTATCTTATACAACGCGGGGGCAGTAAAGGACAATATGAACTATGTGCCAGAGGCGACAAGCTCACTGCTACAGGCGTATCCATAATGCATATTAAATTCCTTTGACAGATCAAGACTTAGTAATTAATTACCGGAGGGGGGCAGTCACTACATTGTTAGCATACGATCCTTGAAATGTTGTCTAATTGAACCCTATAAAAATGTATGGTATTTGTCAAAACTATACACTTTTTAAGTTGCTTGGTTTGAAATACGTCCTGTTCCATTGACAGAAATAAAATTCAACAAGTTAGCAAAATATTAACTTATTCAGGTTAATGGAACACATCTAAATACACGTGTGTATACAATTTAACACGAAAATGTGTGTTAATTTCACGTCATGTGCGCCATTCAGTATATTTATTGTAAAACGCGTTTTGAAAATTGTACCCTTATTTTCCCAATACATGTGGTGCGATATCCTAAGTGCTTCACGTGCGTTAACGTGCGTTTGACAATGAAAAGATTCCCGAAAGATAGGTTTGTTTCTACTGACAATATATGAAATACCCCCGGGATTAAATATTTACAGTGGGTGAATTCAGTGCAACACGACTGCGGCAGTTTTAACATCACTGGCTAGTTGCGAGTAACGACATTGGATACAAATAAGAAGTATACAAATAACGCTGTAAACAGAGAGATGTAAAACCAACTCGTCCGGCTCACCGCAACTATTATTTATTAAGTGGACAATTTTGACACTGTGCGTCCATTTAGCCTGCACCTGTAGGCAATTACATCGCACCTGTGTAGAATAGTGTCGCTGCTTCGGGACGGTTCACGACCGCTTTAGGACAATTTAGGAAAGGTCATGACTCATAGCATTTTCTCCAAACCAATGGTAGCCTAAGTAAATATAATATCTGCTTAAGGCAGGTCATGTTGAGTACGTTGGTTCAACAATAAATTGGGTTTTCTGCTTAAATATAAACACCGACATGCGAAATACAGAAAACACATCCACCGACACAATTGCCTCAGTAGTGGTTGTTTAAAAGAAAATGTTCATCCAATGCAATATCCGGCAAGAAGTGTGCATGAGACGCACTCTGATAAATTGACCTACAAGTTTGTGGAATGCACGCTCTTGTAGAGGAATAGCTATCTATGATCACCGTAGTAAAGTAGCAATGTCGAACAGAGGGAGACAACAGCGAGGGTAGTATCATGTGATAAATTATAATCAATGATACAAACATACATTCGTAACTTTGAGCAAATCGAAAAGTTGGGTACGCGGGTAGACACTTTCGATGTGAATCGCACACGCACGCCTGAACTATATGATAACCAGTCCCCTAGAAAGCGCATTATTCACGGAAAATTTCATACAACTTGCTACGCCCAATACAAATGAAAAAGACGATAAATATATAACGATCATTTAGCATAACTGTTGTGTATTGGGATTGTAACTTTTGCGAACTCAGCAGAATAGGCAAACACGGCAGATGTTGTGACGCATGACGCCATCTGGTGGCTGTTCAAAGTGAAATCCGTGAAAGGTACAGACGCATCAACGAAGCGAAGAGTTGGCATTTGAGGAACTTACCAAAAGCGGATATCTTCACGTGTATATTTCTCTGAGACTTCGGCTGCTCGTCTCACGCTGTTCTCTCGCGTTGGTGGGTCGTCGCAGAGTGAAATCACCGCCTACCTACAATGACAAAGAAAGATGAGGTATAACAATGGCGCCTTTGTTGTCCGGAAGTTGTAGCCCACTGCGGCGCCGTTGGAACGCTATCAGTCCTCCTTCCCCCTCACTCGGTCGGACAAAGTTGCGTGTCAGGAAATTGTTCAGGTCTCATGATTTATGGGTAGACAAGAATGGGCGGCCGGTGGGCTCAAGAAAGAAGGAGCAGTTATAAAAAGTGGCGTCTCAAATAGAGGGTATGAACTATGCAGGGGTAGAAACAGCGACGGAATGATACTATGTGTGCAACTGTGCTTAAACTTTAATTTCATTCGTTGGTTCCTTAAAGTAATACGGTACTTATATTATAAAACTTGATCATTTTATGTAATTTTCCAATTATGTATTTTCCATGATATAATGATATGAACGACCATAGTACCAAAAAAATAAAAACATTACTTTTGTAATGACATCTGGTTTTCAGCTGATCACGAATCTGGTTCTTTCATGTCGAAATGTTTTGTGAATTGCTTAAATAAAATCAGCATTCGGTTTGATAAAGTGCGTACAATTGTCTGAGTGGTGGAATAAATTTACTTTGATCGTTATATATGGTCATCTGCCAAAGTTAATTGCCAAACTGACATCGAATCTTTTACCCACTGGATTTGTCGGTCACGTGTTTTTTTAGAGAGCAAGGAATGCCGACAACATCAACACGAAATCAGGAGCTTAATTTTATCACGAATTCACGCAAAGATTCAAATTTTTATAATTATCTGAATTTATTATACATGTAGAAGTATATAGTTTGTTTGATGATTTGAACAAAACTACATTCAAAAAGTTATGCAATCGATCTGGCATGTCTCAGTGGCTAATGTACAGGTTGGTCTTTTCATAAAATGAATTGGAAATGAGACGAGCGGAAACTAGAATTGCGGAAGCGGCTTTAACCACGTGATTTGATGGATCTTACTCTTTACTAAAAGCTATACTTGACGTTGTCTTGATAGTATATCATTACCATAAGGGTCGTTTTACCTTACTGCACTTGTGTATTTAACATCTGGGGATTGCACGAATGCCTTTTATCAAACCCATCGGCTATCTACGCTCGATTACCATAACTTAAATCTTAGTAGATAGGAGGCAGATACTTTATACGGCTTGTATGGCAACTAGCCATTTTATTCTCGTATCTACGAATCTCAAAAGATTTGGTTGGCAATTTGCCAAACAAGGATACAATAGCCCGACGACTATTCCTGCTCGATTATCACGATTATTATCTCTATATAAGGCAAGAGCTACGCTATTGCATTTTAATAATGGTGAGTTAGAATTCAAAGTAATCAGGAAGATCGCATTTAAAACAGGCATGTAAAACGTCAACACGGGTAGGACATTTCTATAGAATTGCAGACTCATTGTGAATTGTACAACGCCGGCATATTGTGAATAAAAAATGCGGTTTTGCCACTCTGTAGAGTATGAGATTAAGAGAAGATTAAACTAAGTTGTTTTCAAAGGTACTGAATGGCTATTAAAGAATTGATAAGAGTATTTAATCTGATTTAAGAAAGATTGAAGAAGTGAGTCATTAACTTGATATATTGCTGTTGTATTCTGTGTTCCCTGTGTGGGATCCCCAGGGTGGGGTCGAGTACTTCCCCTGGCATAGACACCAGTTAAAAGGGACCAACTGTTTTCGTATCTTAAGAAGTAGCTCAAGTCTTGAAACTACAGCAAATGAACTTGAACCCTGGTTTTCTCCGTTGCCCTTCCGAGCACATGCAACTACACCCTCACCCACCACAATAAACACCCCGAAAAGGGTCACACCAACCACATGAACATTGCCATCTTGTAACAGGAATTGGGTTAATGCTACGACATCGTCCATTTATTCAATTCGGTCACGATTAAAGTTGCGACTCGACTGCGGTGGCGGAGGTAGGGTGTGGCCCCATATGGGGCGGGATAATTACGCTCAGTTCGACTACCTGTCGCGACACCTGACGAGACGTATCGCTTCAGGCGAAATTCTGAAATGGAAGACAGAGGCCAAATGCAAAGTTGAATGGGGTCGGGTCATGACAAATGCCGCGGCTCATACGCTTCATTACAGGGGGTATACGACTCAAACCCTGGGCATACGTTGTGAACATATAGGGGCGCGCGCGCGTGTGTGCGTGTGTGCGTGTGTGCGTGTGTGCGTGTGTGCGTGTGTGCGTGTGTGCGTGTGTGCGTGTGTGCGTGTGTGCGTGTGTGCGTGTGTGCGTGTGTGCGTGTGTGCGTGTGTGCGTGTGTGCGTGTGTGCGTGTGTGCGTGCGTGCGTGCGTGCGTGCGTGCGTGCGTGCGTACGTGCGTACATGCGTGCGTGTGAGTGCGAGCGGGTGTGATGAACAGCGTGATGAACAGTTGTATAGACGTGTACAGTTGTGCGTGTGATGAACAGTTGTATAGTCGCGTGGTGTGTTGCTGTGTGATTGAAGTTGATACCAGAACAGAATATGGGGTGTGGTTGTTTACTACAGTGCCCGTGACTCATACAGTTGTCCCCCGATTGAGTGACCACACCTTCTGCGTAGATACTTGGCCGTATAGGAGAGGTGGCCGCACTACAGGGGACACTTAATCCGCCTCCTACCTTCCATAGAAGACGTCAAATTTATTAAATCATATGGATGCATGGACACGCAAACCGCATCGAACAAAGCCATTTATCGTAACGTAGCCACATTTACTGTGCCACAAGCAGCCAGACCGCACGCACTGCATGCACGACATCACCTGGATCATGGTTTTTGACCGCCAAGAGTTCTTTTCAGAGGGTACAATGTCCTGAAAAGCCTATCGCTTGTCGCGTTGGGCGGGTGGCTGCTCTAGCGGGGTTGTATTGATTAAACAGCTGATGCAATGGAAATCTAGCCGCTGTTGATGGTTGCCTGGTGTCGGGGGGTGGGGGGTGGTGGCTCAAGAAGGGTACTAGTATTCAATGCAATGTATGGAACTTCGCTGAATAAGTGGTACTAGTACGAGCTGAGATGCTTTCTTCGCCGGTCGCGCACGTCAGCCTACATATCAAAGGGCAATTTAATTACATCCCAATAAGTATTAGTCCGATCATTCTCACGTACCAACGACGTTATTAAAATTGACTACTTCCCGAACATTTCATGTAATATCAGCCACGATTGGCCGAAACCAAATCGGCCTAATTTGAATAGCAACAAGATGATTGGTTAACTGACTCAACCAGACACCCGTATTTCCACAGGGTGTTTATCTTACATGCCAGAGGATCCTATAATCAGCAGCGTCCCATGGCTCGCGAGGATGCAAGCCTTACAACAAGAATAGCGCAGAATGTATATCTTCTTAACGCGGACAATACGTGAATGACGTTAGTCACATATTAATTGTGTCAACGCCTAGCAGAGTACGTATGTTTTGATGCAGACATAACATAACTAACCTGCGATTTAAAAAACAGTTTTGGGACTGTCGATAATCCAACGGATTTTGGTTTCGTATGACATATTAAAAAAAAAAACCTTGCGACGTCTGGTTACCTCACTCAACGGTTTGACGTGTCATTTTCAACGGTAGGTGGAACAAGCAGTGATTGTTAATAACTCTTCACAATATATTTTTACATGAGAAAATTGACACTAACACCTGTGCCGACTAAAAAGCGATATGTCTAGGTTTCTGACACAAGAGATGTATTGTAAATGAAATACTTGGCTAACCGAAAAACAAGAGAGCCAAGCAAACGAAAATACGTCATTCATTTGAGCTCTTATTGTTGACGTCAGACCCTATTGATGTCACGCTGTTGGGCACAGATTATAACAACCGATGAAGAATAGAAATGTACAGAAGTACAGAAGAAAACTGCTTTTAAACTGTACAGAGAAAACTCGGAATCGTCGTCGACAGTCTCCTCGTTGTCGAGGTTGACAATGTATACAAACTTGCACTGATTATATCCTGTTATTTTGATTAGTTTGGGCCAAACGAAATGTTATGCAGAAGAAGGGCAAAAGAAAGACGTCAAGATGGAACGTGACAACAAGAAGAAGATGCTTATTATGATCATTATAGTGATGATGATGATCACGATTATGATGATGATCTTGATGATGGTGGTGATGATGATGATGATGATGATGATGATGATGATGATGATGATGATGATGGTCATTATGGTCATTATCATGATGACGATGTTGATAACAAACGATTGCATGCTCACAACATTCCTCTCCCAATACTTCGTAGGGAATACATAGACTGTGCGAGTAAAATAACTCAGTTATTTTCTTTCATAAATATACAGGGTCTGCTGCATAAATGCGGTGAGATTTTCCACGTAGAAAAACTCTAGCGTGTGCGATAGACGGTACACTGACTGAGATACAGAGATATGGCCTATGTTCAATATCTTATCGACCTCAGCCCGGTCGTGACACCAGCGACCCTAAACGCCGAAGGCCGTGAAGATAATCACCGCGCCATCGTCTTAAATAAACCAACCGCGTTGAAACACATAACAACAAAACTATTCCCAATTTCCCCACAAAGAAACGGATGATTTTGTCGCTGACGCATCGGAATAAGTATTTTTAAATATATAGTGAACAACGCCAAAGATTGCTGTAAATGGTATAGTTTAATGATTATGGCCTTTACTCTTGACGTATTTATGGTAATCTATTCTGGTCCAAATTGCCCAAGTGTGCTTTACTAGGAAACCCCCGAAATAAACAACGTATTTATAGCCTCCTCAGACAAAGTTTACGAATCCAAACGCTGTGTGTCATGGTTCGCGTCTAACCTTAGTTGTTTACTTTTCAACAAACCTCATACAACAAGCACGACCCAATCTGTTGTTATGATCAGTCAGGAATGTCATGTAATTTCATAAAACTTATTGTTGACAGGCCGGTAATCTCGCATAACACACACACAACCTGCGCTAAAACAAGGAACGACACCGACATTCAGCTAGACTTACCGGAATACGTTCGATCCTCACGAGGACAGTAGAGACGTTTAACGTTTGGTTGGGTCGCTGGCGGCAAATTGCGTCACGCGTGAGCGAGCAGATAACCGGTTCTTGGCAGCGAGTATCTTTGTCTGCGTTGGCACAGAAGATACCTAAAGATCGTTATCGCAGCGAGCGAACGAGCGAGCGTAGAATGTGGGCGGGTCGGCGCACAAACAAAGACAGTCGGTCTCTATATGCCGCGAGACAGCGTGAAACTCTACTCCGGTGTGAGCGTACTGTGTACTCGAAATGTCTTCGGAAATGCACAACTCCAAGCACATTGTGATGCACACAACCATCTGGTGCTATCAAGCACAAACGCGTGCTCTACACACGGCTTGGATTATCGGCAGCATACATCAAGTACGCGTGAAAAGCAAAAATGATTACGGGACTGATTTGTTTACCTACTTAATTTAATACGTAATCTCGAAAACAGATTGTCGGATTGGGTTAAGGGAAACTACATTTGAACCGATCTCCGACGAATTTTACGTCTCCGAACATCCCAATTTCTTTGGGATGTTCGGAGACGTAAAATTATGTCCAGTTGTCAAGATCCCTATTGTTATCGTGTCACCGGCTCACAGTACTCCAGAGAGGAATTCCAGTGACACCATATCTTCTATCAGTGTAGTAAAAACAACCTCTGTTATTTTGTACCGATCTATTCTGATATCATTGAGGCTGGTGTTCTTTTCTCCAGGTGGCTGCTGATATCGTTGAGATACCAGAAACTGTACCGTATTTTTCGTTTCATTCCGATTAACTTCATGGCATTCCGTTGATTTCGTGCCATTACTTGACATAATTATATCGTTTGTGTTTTCCAGCCTGGATCACAAGGGTACAGTCTGAGGTTCTTGGTGAGCCTCGATGGAAATATTAGGTGGTTGTTCTTACTGGTTAAATCCAAAAATAAAAATCTTAAATAATATAAAAATGTCTTTCGGTGTTTCAGTCCCACAACAATTTTGTTCGGTAATCAGACAATCTAAAAGGGTATACCCCTCAATTTCGTCCAAATCGGGTGACGGATTTTCAAATATTGGTGCATTCTGCAAAATAGCCATTGTGCAAACATGCGAGCGAATAGCGTACATTTATTACTACCTCGTGAAAGATCTAATGCAGCAATACATTCAATATTCACTAGACGAACGTGTCCCATGTAAAAGTGCTCGAAACAGTGCACGCGAGGATGGGACAAGCTGTATGTACCTTCCCGCAGTCATGATATCGACGTTATAACGAATGTCGAACTGTGGTTCTTGTCCCAGCAAATTTTACGGGGGTCGCATTGCCTCATTGCCACTCCAAGCTGCCGGTCTACAGTGGTATGTACAAAAACCTAGTACAGCCATTATGCAACATACATTAATTTAAATCTATAGAATAGATCAACGTCTCGCCTCAGGTGCCACTGACGTTCGTTCGCTATGTCTCATTACACTGGCGGAATGTCAATGCTCGTAAGCAGTGTGGTTGTCTATTGTGTATGGTCTACATAATGATGTAGTAATGGCTAATAAGTTATCAGTTTTGTGTTCAAACAAAAAAACATGCGGTGTGCCACAGCAACCCACTTCATTTGTACACGCACGTTAGTACGTACGCCACACACGCACGCACGCACGCACACACACACACAATTCGATTGTCGACATGAAACATTACAAGGTGATAGAATTTGACCTGATGCATATAATTATTGTTACTGTTTGCCCAGATAAATTTTTAATTTTACACCCATTTAACATAGTATATCAACGAATAATGACAGACATCAATGGAAGGCAAACTTCAGTGTGTAGGATGACGTTCACGCAAACTAGTCTCGCGTTAGTATAATAATTATATTATTATCCTTACCCCCATCATTGATAGGTGGAAGTGAATGCACAACGCGTCGCGTACAATGTTTACACAACGCATCGCGTACAATGTTTAATGACAACGTAAACGGAGTATCCCGGCATTGTGTACATGCATTTCTTGCGACGGGGGCCTCTCTCGGTCATTATTGCTAGAAGGAAGGGATGGGTGGCTACGGAAGTTTGTACTACTGGATCAGTCGGAAGTCAATGAAACTCCACTGTGGGTCAGGTTTGAACCTGTCCTCATGCAGCTCTATTGGTATCAGGTAAATATGGTTCCCGGCAGATTGTGTAGTTTTATACCACGAAGGCGAAGAATATCAGAATTTGTGACAGCAAGAAGTTGTGCTGCGAAGTAATTATGTTACTGTGCAGGTTTGTACCTATATTGTATCTATCAGTCGTTGTAATGGCTTAACGAGTTCATTCACAACCATGTGTCATGAATCTAACTGACGTCTTTGTCGTCAAGGTAGAGTTTGTTCAATGTTTCCTTTCCTTGATGAACGCACTGGCGCGTGTATCTGACGGCGTTCCATCATCGCTTTTATAATTTTTTTGTAAGTTTGAAAATTACTAAGTAAATGGCTGTATATACACGGATCCAAGTTATACAGTTGGATAAATGACCAGTACAACATAATTATAGTTTACGGTACAAGTCCTATGGTTATTTCTCATTAATATACTGTGGATATTTATTTGTCTGGGCATTTATTCGTACCAATACTTCCTAATCACTGAACACACACGCACACACACACACGCACACACACACACACACACACACACACACACACACACACACACACACACACACACACACACACACACACACACACACGCACACACACACACACACACACACACACGCACGCCATAGCCCACGGAAACCATGCACATGTCCAGCCCACATATCAAAGGGAAATTTAATTAAATCCCAATAATTAGTAGTTCGTTCATTCTCACGTGCCAACGACGTTATTAAAATTGGCTACTTCCCGAACATTACATGTAACATCAGCCACGATTGGCCCAAACCAAATCGGCTTAATTTGAATAGCAACAAGATGATTGGTTAACTGATTCAAGCAGACACCCGTATTTCCTCAAGGTATTTATCTTACGTGCCAGAGGATCCTAAGAAGGATATAATCAGCAGCGTCCCATGGCTCGCGAGGATGCAAGCCTTACAAAAAGAACAGCGTAGAATGTATATCTTCTTAACGCGGACAATACGTGAATGACGTTAGTTACATACTAATGGTGTCAACGCCTAGCAGAGTACGTATGTTTTGATGCAGACAAAACAGAACTATCAGGTACCTGCGATTTAAAAACCAGTTTTGGGACTGTCGATAATCCAACGGATTTCGTATGACATACTTTATAAAAAAAATGTCGTTTTCAACGGTAGGTGGAACAAGCAGTGATTGTTAATAACTCTTCACATTATTTTTTATATGACATAATTGACACTAACACCTGTAATTATGTGCCAACTAAAGAGCGATATGTCTAGGTTTCTGACACAAGAGATGTATTGTAAATGACAGACTTGGCTAACCGAAAAACAAGAAAACAATGGAAACGAAAATACGTCATTCACTTGAACTCCTATTGTTGACGTCAGACCCTATTGATGTCACGCTGTTGGGCACAGATTATAACAACCGAGGAAGAATAGAAATGTACAGAAGTACGATTGTTTAAAACTGCTTTTAAACTGTACAGACAAAAAACGTAATTTAAATACACATAGTCGATACATTAAAACGATATGGAAACAATTACACACATAACATTGTTGGTAATTGTTGAATCGTCGTCGACAGTCTCCTCGTTGTCGAATATGACAATATATACAATCCTGATTATATCGAGTTACTTTGATTAGTTTGGGCCAAACGAAATGTTATGCACCAGAAGGGCAAAAAAAGACGTCAAGATGGAACGTGACAACAACAAGAAGATGCTTATTATGATCATTATGGTGATTATGGTGATGATAATCACGATTATGATGATGATTTTGATTATGGTGGTAATGATGATGATGACTGTGGATATTTATCCAAACAAACACACACGCGCGCGCGCACGAACGCACGAACGCACGGACGCACGCACACACACACACATACACACACACATCTACACACATCTACACACACACACACACACACACACACACACACACACACACACACACACACACACACACACACACACACACACACACACACACACACACACACACACACACACACACACACACACACACACACACACACATCTACACACACACACACAAACACACACACACACACACACACACACACACACACACACACACACACACACACACACACACACACACACACACACACACACACACACACACACACACACACACACACACACAGACAGACACACACACACTCACACAGACACACACACACACACACGCACGCACGCACGCACGCACACACACACGAACGCACACACGCACGCGCACGCACACGCACACGCACGCACACACACGCACACACATACGCTCATACACACACAGCTCGACGTTTGTGCAAATAATGCACACCTGTGTGTCATTCACGGTCGACAAATATTCGCCTTTCTTCGTCCCTTCTCTGTCCATCAAAAGCGAATATGGTTGATGACCGATATGACATTTGACCGGCATGATGGGTACGATAACACGGATAATCGTTGTCAGTCACGCTCTTTTTTTCATTTCCAAAATTACCGTTCCACTGGCCGAATGTATAATTCTTCGGGTCAGTGACATCGCAGGTCTGTCGATACGTTACCACCATTGACACAGGTAGATCATAGACAGATCCAGGGAGAGCTTGGGGACATGTGCCCCCCTTAGACCTTTGAACGTTGGCTGCGCGATGCCTCCGCTAGATAGAGTGGCGAGCTCCCCCTACCTTTTGAATGTGCCGTTCTGAAATTATGAACGTAGCCGCGAAAAATTCCAATAGCAACCCCCCCCCCCCACGTCTTAAAATTTCAAGATCCGACAGCGGAGTCGTGCTGCAGCTTTGACTCAGCCCACGCAATATGAATTTGGTTTGGTCGCCAGTGGTTTTTGCGAGTCTCTGGGGATGGGTGCAGTTGGAGGTTTTGGTGCTCTAGACGGTCTCTCTGGATTCGCCCCTATTGATCTGGCTAGACGAATTGGATTTCATAATAGGTGTTGTTTTTCTAAATGTGCACCTATCTATATCATATGACAGGATAAAACCTTCTCGTTTAGACCAGAAGCCATTTCCGTTTTATTTCTGTAGTCCTACAATATAGTCCTCGTGATACAGTCTCTGCATGATACGCCTCATTTGACACTACCGCAAGCTAAACTTAGGACCAATTTCAAAGTTAGACCAGAAACGAATGCTTTTAATCACTAATACGAGAAACGCCAAATGAAATCGATGTAACCACCTTAGGCACAAGCAGATTGAAAGGGGGTTAAATAGAATTGTTTGAGGAAAAGAAAACGAGAACAGCCCAAAAATACTGGAGGAAGATTGTAGAAAAAGAACTAAAACAAGGGGCCAGGCTACACAACAGGCTACAGACAGGAAGACGTGGAGTCCCTCGTTTCCGCCCTATGTGTCATTGAGCACGTAGAGGGTTAGGTAAAGTAAGTTTCAGCTGTTGGATGCTTATTATTGTACTGATATAAGTATATTGGTGGAAGTAGTCGTTTGATATATACAATGCTTATATATTTTCTTCTCAATTACAAAAGATAGAATAACTAGAAGATACGTTGCAATGTTGGTGAAGAAAATTGTAGACAGATTATACACTCCTGTATGTCAAGACGTGTTCATCTCACACAGGATTATTAATGAATGCGGAACAAATGACCTGCTGATTGTGTAAATGCCAGCAGAGTGAATATCCAAAGGTGAAACAAACAATTGGCACATCTTTCAGGAGGACGGGCTACACATAGTTACCAGAATAACTTGTTCTCTTGATAATCGGATATAAGCCAACTGTTTTCATATCCACTTGCAGTCTGTGTTTTTGTTCCCAATTGCAATCTTGCTCAGTTTCTCCCGTTTTTGTTAAGCTGTGTATGCAAGGACAAAGAGAAACAAACAATGACTGCGTATGCCCTGTATACATGAGCATGGGTCTACGTAAGGTGTGCCTGTTTTAGGCAAAACTTTTCATGATGTCAGCACTGACAGACAGACTGTGTGTTTTAATAGTTTCTAGCAACAATCACACAACATCGTATTTGTAAAGCGAAACACGTTATTTATTCCTGTATTGCTTTCTTGTAAAACGTTACATACTAGGCATAGTGCGCAATCATTTGGAACATGCAACTACACTGATACGGAGACCTTCCAAAAGTACCCGTGGCGCCACATGCGGATATTTATCGATACATTCTCTGCAAAAGAGTTGCCCTTCCGAGACATCATGCGCTCGTAGAAATGTGACATTTGAATAATTTCCATTGTTTGATGCGTACGGAAAATCATTTGCAAATACACATAATAATTGTATAATAATTCATGTAATTCACATTGCGCTAGTAACTCAATGATGCAGGTATGTAAAATACTATCTGTCAAATATTATTTTCACATGTCCTCTCGCTGACATCCCGGTTGCCTGTAGAACCATGTTCGCAACGTGTTGTGGTATGCGAGCTCTCACAAAAAACCATACAAATGTAGATCTTGCTACAATAGTCGTACAAACAACCACCAATGTGCGCCTGACTTATCTTCGTTGTACTTCACAAACAAGTAATTATATATGTACATACAGACAATTACATAATTATATATCATAAACCATGTATCCTTTTGACGCATTCGTCAACAATAATAACGACATTTACTCGTAATATTCGTAAAAAAACGTTTTGTTTTGCATCAGTCAGTGGTACTGGCGGGCTATCACCATATTCCTGTTTTGGTCGTCATTGGAACAACCTTGTATCGCCAATGGTGCAGGGACTCCGTTGGCTGCCGATGAAGTTGCGATGCCAGTAAAGATGACAACTTTTGCGTACCGTCGTTGTGACGGGTCACTCCCACCTTTCCTTTCAGCCTTGATCTGCACATATCAAACCTCAGGCACCTTCCGGTCCTCCAGCGAGAAGCTGTTGACAGCTCGTAAAAATAACCTTAAATATGTTGGTGAGCGCTCCTTCAGTTTCATCGCACCCACTATTTGGAATTCACTGCCTGTCAGTCTGCGAAATCTCCCTACTCTGTCTCAGTTTAAATCTCGGTTGAAGAGACATTTGTTTGCGTTCCCACTGGTCTACGTGGTACATGCTTTCTGTTGTATTTGTATAGGCTGTGTTATCTATATATGTGTGTATGAATGATATTTACTAGGGCACTGGCATTGTTTGTGTAAAACGTTTTGTGCTGTATAAAAGCTATCCGTTATTGTTATTGCCTTTCGAGGGACTATTTCATAGGCGACGTCATCAGCTACGACAGAAATGTTTCATTACCATTGGCAAACACGACCTGTCACAATGTTGATAACAATCGATATTACTGCTGACCGTCACTGACCCACGCGTACACGTGTTGTCGATCGGCTGCGTGTACGTGCGTCGTATCTGACCAAGAACGTCACATGTACGTGTCGACACTGATCCTATCTTCGTCCAGCAGTTCCTCTCTTCTCACGGCGCCGTTGGCAGGACACGGTGACCGATCGAACCCGTTGTTGCGCCGTCCTGCGCTATTGTGGGAGGATCGGGCGCCGATTGTCGGGTTAAAATAATCGATAGAGTCGTTTTCTTTCATTCCGCCCAGCCACTGAAAACAAACAAACAAGCCATATATTTAGGTAATGTGGTTTGAGGAATTCCAAAGGCCATATACCTGCAGTGTAAATGACATCAAAGAACCGGTTAGTTGATGCTGCGACTGGCTGATGTTGCGCCTAAATTGCAAGTATTCAAAATTATCTTTATGTATTTATATCAAATGGGACCTTTGAGAATTGCCTGCCGTCAGAATCGTACAAAGCGGTGCCGGAGTAATCTTGTATGATTATTAGAGCTACTGCGCCAGTGTTGAGTACGATTTCAGTTGAACAAACTGGGCGTTAGAATAACTGGGGGCAACATGTCACAGGCGCAGGTGAAGACAATATAATAGTAGTATAATCCCTAGGTCAGAATACTTCATAGTATATTGACCAAGGTGCCAATTGAGTAAATTATACTGTCATATCGTCTCTGTAAGATGAACACACAGACACGCACACGCGCGCACGCACACGCGCGCACACACACGCGCACGCACACACGCGCACACGCGCACACGCGCACACGCGCACACGCGCACACGCGCACACGCGCACACGCGCACACGCGCATACGCGCACACACAATATATTTTATAACAGATCTTTTTCTTGTATTTTCGTTTTTTTGTGCTCTCAGAAACTACGTATGTACAACCGAATGTACGGTGGCTCCTGTATCAGCGACTGGTTGTGCGCAGTGTTAAAGAGAGGCAGTAAATTCCTCTACAACAGTGAGCTGTAACAGGAAG
Organism: Escarpia spicata; assembly: GCA_963995525.1. Classification (NCBI taxonomy): domain Eukaryota; kingdom Metazoa; phylum Annelida; class Polychaeta; order Sabellida; family Siboglinidae; genus Escarpia; species Escarpia spicata. Next base: position 15,689,037 of record OZ023217.1, read on the forward strand.
CCCGCTGCGTTGAAAGTGGAAACAGGGGATATCGTTGTACACCAAAGGATATTGTGACTAAACCAGTCCGACTCGGCCGTATTGCCAATAAATCTTATTTTGAAACTGGATGTTTTGTTTACCATTTGAACATGCTCCGGGGTCCTACCTTCCGAATTGCGAATGTTGTTACGGGCTTACTAAACACAATTTGGCGGGCAATATGCTTTCAACATATTTATAATAGTCATAAGAACATTGTATTAGTTAATAAATAAATAAAAACTAGTAACACGTAACCTCCCTTTAATACGAGTCTCCCGGAAATATTAATTTCTGATTTTGACTCTGTCGTACCTGAGCGAAGGCGGTGCGGTTACGGATCGTGGGCACTTTGTTCGCTACCTCCTGGGCTCGCTTCTGTTGCTGCCGCCTCTTGCGATGTCTCCAAGCAAAACACCCGCACGCAATGACGGACAGCGCCGTGACGAGAAGCAGCCAGATGAAGAGCGTAAGAACGAAGGTAGAGTCAGTCAACCATGACGGGTAGGCTAGAACAGTCATCAACACGGGTCAGGCTATGCCCGCATATGTTCACGTGGCGTTATGAGGTTCTTGTTCAAGGTGTGAAATAAAAAGATTGAAGTTGAACCATCAATACAAAGTTGTGCCACAAACAATCCGGTAGTTTATGTGATGTGTTAAAATTATCGGCACTGAACAAGATGTAATGAATCGCTTTATAGCTACGAAATTGATGTGAGCGGTTAGTGTGTTCATGTGAGCGATACGTAATGGGTGTTGGTCAGTGTTTACCTGATTTTGTTGACGTTGCGCTGGCCTTCTGACCCGACTTAGGCGCTACCTGAAACAGACAGCATCGCATTGAAGATGTCTAGGAAGGTGAAACCTGCCGCGAGTAACCACATCTAGTATTTCTGTTTTGTAAGTGCAGTAACAATTGATGTTATGATCATTTCGACAATAGTGATAATGAATACTAGTAAAGGCGCCATTGTCTCCGTCAACAGAAGCAACCGTACTGTTGTTGTAATTATAATTGTGTTTATTTCTATCGTCATCATTATCATTCCAAATAGGTGTCTTCATGTTAACATCGTCGTCGCGGTTATCATCATCATCGTCGTCGTAGTCGTCATCATCATCATAATCACCACCATGATCTCCATCATCACTCTTATCGTCGTCGTTTTTATGTCCGAACAAAATAATTTTTTCTACATATCTATACAAATTCATCGTCGTCGTCGTCGTCATCGTCATCATCGTCGTTATCGTCGTTATCGTCGTCATCGTCGTCATCGTCGTCATCGTCGTCATCGTCGTCATCGTCGTTATCGTCGTCATCGTCGTCATCGTCGTCGTCGTCGTCGTCATCGTCGTCATCGTCGTCATCGTCGTCATCGTCGTCGTCGTCGTCGTCATCGTCGTCATCGTCGTCATCGTCGTTATCGTCGTCATCGTCGTCATCGTCGTCGTCATCGTCGTCATCGTCGTCATCGTCGTTATCGTCATCGTCAACGTCATCGTCATCATCATCATCATCATCATGTTATTATTATTTATTATTATTTCAAGAAAAATTTTGCTTTTTCGCAATGAACTTGCTTCGTTTCGTTGCTTCAAAGGATGTTTATTTGATGTCACACTATTTATAATTACGAGATACATGCGTACGGATAGTTATACGATACCTCGGTTGTGGCGACGGTGATGTCTTCTGAAACACACCACACATAACAATGTATCAAACGGCGTTAGTATAAGAAATATACGATTTAACATAAATTGTATCTAAAAAAAATCTCATTTTAGTTTGTTGTAGATACACGAGTCTCTTCTCAATGTGCAGTCGTCGATATTCTAGTGGCTCATGTCTACATGTCAAATAAAACATATTTTATGTGAAGACATTAATACGTGTTTATATGTGAAGATAATGGCCCGGTTTAAACGAGCGATAATCAGTGTGTTTGTCGGTGATTACCTGATCGTGCCGTCGAGACGGTAGGCTTAGTGTCCGGCGTGGGCGTTACCTGGAGGAGATAGCAACGTGTTGAGGGTATCTCAAAACGTGTCCCATGCCAAGGATAGCTACATCGACTGCTTCATTTTATGACTGGTTACTATGGTGATATTAATTATGCATATTAATAATAGCAACTTTGTTGTCGCCAACATCATTACCACCAGTATAGTTGTTGTTGTCGTCGTCGTTGTATATTTAATTGTTAGTCTTCGTCACTTTCACCATTTCCATTGCCATACCACCACAACAACTTTCATCATAATCATAATCATCATCAACCCCACCATCATCACCATCATTGTCTTCCTGTTCATTTTCCCAATCGGCACCATGAATTATAAATAACTGTGTTACATAAAATAAGCATTATCTATACAATTTCCTGTTTGCGTAATCAAACGCTACTCGCGTTATTACTGGAGAACCGAGTTTTATTATGTACAAATAAATAAACTTTCCATATATATATTCTTAGGTATAATAATGTTCACATACCTCATTTCGGGGCACCGAGAAATTTCCTGGAACACAGACCATACACATGTGTGCCAA
>OZ023217.1:15694117-15696617 GCA_963995525.1 Escarpia spicata
CACTTTATTTTCCACACCCTGGTGCATGTGGAGAAAAGTGAATAGTACCTTTCATCATAACCTATCTCACGATGAGACGAGCCAGTGTGTTCTGTCATAGTTACTATCAACATGTTCTATCGTTGTTAATATCGTCATTGACGACACCGATACTCACCGAATGTGACGTCAGTCTCGGCGTGATGGTGACAGACCGGGTTGAAGACGGCAGTATAACATCTACACAAGAAGTTATCAGATTAGTAACATTATCAACACAATATAGCAAAGAGAGCAGAGGCGGAACTACACGACAGACGTAGGGAAAGGGGAAGGCCACAGCTGAGATGGGACGACTGCGTGAGGAGGGACAGATCGGGGGAGGATGAAATATGGATACACGGAGCTACGGATAGAGCACTTTGGAAAGAAAAAACACAGCGAGTGGATCGACAATATCGTACTTGACCCCCAACCAAAGTACAGCAGGGAACAAGGTGGAGAGCAACAATATCACCGATATCACATATCAGCTGGTAGGTATATGCAACGTAATGGTGGGGGCTGTGCCCTAGACGGGATAGCATAACACGTGATCGCGTTCTAAGTAAAACATTATCTGTCACTGGCACGAAACGTGGTTGCAAATACAATGCTTTACCCCGCACAGTGTAATAGCGAGTTGTGTACTACACCTTCCGTGCAGAATTCAATACATCTTAACCAGCTGTCGAATACACACATCTCTGTTCTATTTTGGAAACTAATTGTATGCTTGTGAAGACATTGCTACTAGTGCATACTTTTGTGGATCTTGACGGTGTGTAAATTGAACTAGAAATACAGTAACAATCATTTTTAAATTAAATATTGTACAGTGCGCGGGTACACTGTTGAAATGTAGACGTGGACAACAATAGCGTTGCCCAACAAACCAATCGTTTGAACAACTACGCCAACCGTCCATTTTTTATTTGATAATCAAGTTGTGGCTAAGGTTAAAAGAAAGATAAATGTCAGTTTAGTTACCTGTGTCGCAAAGGGCACCTATGGCGAAATTATACGGTAGTTGCGTCTTCTCAAACAACATGCTCTCTTGCAAGGCCGGTAGGGCTCTGTCAGACAGTGGCGCCACGTAGGTGACACCCAGCGAACTGGGCTCTCTAAACGAGAATCCTATCGGGCCGACGTTCTTCTCGTTTGTGAATCCAAGAACGTCCCCTGACTCGGCTATCAACTGAATTCCTTCCACCGAAACCTGCCATGGATTGAAAGCAATCGTGTTGTGCCTACAGGCATATTGCGTAATGCGGCACAGGTGCAAACAAATTGATCAAATTATATCAATTTGCTTCCATGAAATGTCCAAAAATTAATATGCAATAAGTTAAGTTTCTGTTCAAGTGTACATGTTATATGAAGAAGATATACAATGTTTCATTTATTTAGTACGTCGAGCAATATTCGATGAATTAATCATTACTATTAAATATAACTTCTAATACGATTATTATTCCATGTGCAACCCAATCGTGTTACGGAGGGATATTCATGGAAGATAATTTGTCGGGTACACATACGCTAATTGCAACGATACTCTCATTATCTCGCAAGGTAATAAATGAATCAAAGTAATAATATTATAACCAACATTGTCATTGCGAATCCCCATACTCGAAAAAGTATTTGCCGCATGAAGATGCAGTTTGTCTAACAAATAAATGTTAGCACTAATCGAAAGGTTTTTACTAGATTGGAAATTTGCAATGTCCCACAAACACATTCTCTTGAAGTGTACTTACACTGACCACGCATGGAACGACCCTGGCAGAGAAAGACGCTTGACCGACGAGGGTAAACAATTGCGGAATATCTTTGTGCGGTCGCCATATTTGAAACCGGACAGGGGAGGTTTTCAAGAAATACGCGTAGAATGTCAACACGCGACAGTTGGCAAACGTGACATTTGACAGTACGTAGACATTTCTGCCAGATTCCTCGATAGCCTTGTGGCGTCGTGCCAGAGAGTTGCCGACGTACGTGATTGATCCTGAAATTAAACCATGAAAGCGAGACTGGAGACGGTGTTGAATGTAATATCAATTATGGAAAATATAATACAGTTTTATCCGAATGATTATTACTGATGGGTCAAAATGTTTCGGTAAAGAAAACAGCGCCATCAGAACATTTAGCATCCATTAGCATCAACAATACCAAAGACGCAAATACAGGTCAACGCCACTTGGAATAACCAACAAAGATCACAACGAAGTAATCGTTCAAAATAACACATGGAATAACCAGTAACTATGACAACAACCAAAACAATTTACAGCACTTGGCGTAACAATGACAATGACATCTGACGCGTGCAAACTTGAACACACTACACTTGGAATAGCCAATGACAACGGCACCACCGTTAAAATTCAACAAGAACAACAACACTTGGAATAACCTATAAATATCAAAAATATCTGTTAAGGTCACTTCAAATAAATAACACCGCTGACAATGA
>OZ023217.1:15699117-15708607 GCA_963995525.1 Escarpia spicata
TCATACAACATAACAAGAATCGTAATTTATTTGGGATCCTGTTATAAATAATAAGACAAAAGTACCAGCTGAGCCAGTACCGGGCCACTGAAGTGTGTCTTGTTTCATAGTGAAAAGTCTACAGTCTATACCTTCGCAACACTTTACAGAGACACGAGACTTATAACAGTTCAAGGAAATGAAATGATAAAAATTAATATCTAATCGAAACACATCTTGCTTACCGGCAGTACGATATGGTTAAGAAGATATACGCTAGAGGCGCCACTGTCGATGGCCGACGCAGCGCGAGATTCCCGCCCTACTGTGGCTTTGTTTGCTGCAATACGAAAGACGATATTACACGCACAGTTGCATGGTGGGAAAGTTGTTCGTGATATGCATAGTTACACATGTATTGTCTAACTGTAACGTCAGTTTCAGGTACTGGGTTCTGTTATCGTAAACTCATGTTACTTTGAGTGAACGTGAGAACGTTTTCACCAGTTAATGTGATGGTGTTCACAGTGATTAGCCGACCGCGATGTCCGTTTTACCCTCCGGTACTGCCATAATATAACCCGCATGTTTACATTTCATGGGTGAAACAATCAAATTTAAAATAGTGTTTCGGGCTTATTAAATGCAACATTAAATAATAATAATAATAATAAATCACTTTTAACGCGCCAATATCCTCAGACAGTCCGAGCTCAGTGGCGCACCAGAACCAAAGGTTCTCGTGCTCGTGTGATAGGCGAAAGTCGTCAACAAATGGATGGCTGTGCTAGGAAGCTAGGGAGGATAGGCGATATTGAAAAGATAGATTTTCAGGTGACGACGACATGTAACAATATTTTCTGCTGATTTAACATTAACGGGAAGCGAATTCCATATAGTTGGCGCGGCAACTGAAAAAGCTCGCGTTCCAGCCTTTGTTTTAACTCTAGCAACTTCGAACTAGATGACCGAAGTTGTCTGGCTTGTCTGGCTTGTCTGGCTGGTGTGAGCATTGAGTGTAAATAACTAGGTTGTTTGTATGAAAGGGTTTGGTAGGTGATTGTACAGATCTTAAACATAATGCGACATCGCACGGGGAGCGAGTGCAGTGATTTTAGAAGTGGCACTGAGCGGGAGAATCGAGGAGATTGTGTGACTACCCCTGCTAAACAATTTTGGACAAGTTGTAGTTTTGCAATATCCTTGATAGCAATATTATGAAGGAGGGAATTGCAATAATCTAATATGCTGCTAACAAGAGCTGTTGCGATAGTCTTAGCGACAGAAGCGACATATGTCGGCGAATGCGGCGAAGATTACGGATATGATAGAAACAGCAACGGCACGTTTGGGATATGTGTTGTCTGAAATTGAAGTCGCAATCAAAGGTCACTCTTAGATTCCGTACTGATGCTGCTGGTGTGATATTTTGACTCAGGATGCATGTTGGAAAAAAGTCATTAATTTTACCTCGCTGCATTGGAGTACCAATGATGAGAAATTAAGTTTTGTCTGCATTTAACTTTAATTTGCTGTCGGTCGTCCATAAGAACACATCTTGGAGACAATCGTTGAGTCGGTTTAGGGAGTGACTTGTATCGGGCGTGGCCAAGGAAATGTAAATCTGTGTGTCATCTGCATATAGGTGATGATCCAAGTTATGACTTTGGATTACAGAGCTGAGTGGCGTAGTGTAGAGAATGAAAAGCAATGGCCAAAAACGGACTCCTGGGGAATGCCACATGAAGTGGGAAATGAGGTTGAAAAGTAATTGTCTGTATTTATAGATTGATATATATTGGTTAGATATGAAGAAAACCAGGTCAGAATTGTGCAAGATGTGCCATACCACGTTTGCCAAGAGTGTTGTGATCAATGGTATCAAAGGCTGCAGACAGTCTTAAACATGTATATTCTGGTATTAAGAACTTTATATTAAAAGTGTGAAATAATCTTGGATCAAATCCAATACCTTTAAGTTGAATTTTAGTATTCTCACTGGATTTGTGCCGGAATCCAAAGTATTTTAGGCTACCCTGAAATCGTGAGCTGGCAATGAAGACAATGTTGTTAAGACACACAGTTAGTAAAGAAATGGAGAACATTGGGAACAAACGGTCACACCTTGGAATATCACAGGTACCTATTTGCGCATGATATAATTATGAGCAAATGCGGCATTGGTGAAGCAGATTAATACTGTCGATGTAAAACCGTTATAGGACGCAGTGGTAACGAGGTTCGTGTAATTTAGGTTCCAGCATTCCGTTGCTGTTTTTATTCAGTTATTTCAATATGTTCCTATTAAATATGTTATCAGTTCATTATATTGTTTTTATGTAAGTTTATTATTAATTGTTTTTGAAAGACTATTACAAATATTCGTGTTATTCGTTAAATAGGTGTCAAGGTGTTTCGCTTAACACCGTACAGAGTGGCTGTATTTCCAATTGTAGTTCATATTAACACTTCGAGTGAGCGGTGGCAGTCTGGCGAACACGACGTTGGTGTATGTTGCATAAAGACATATATAATTTAAAATTCCGCCCATCGAGAGTGTGAGCATTTTGAAATCCTCCACAAGAACACCTTTATATCTAACAATTCGTTAAGCGTTTATGCAAAATACAATTCTTTCTCAACCGCTCCGTGGCTGTCTTGGTGGTACTTACATGTAACAAATGACGACTGTGTGACAGTGAGGATGACGTAAGCGATGCAGGTCGTAGTCGCGGTCATCGTCAGCGGGAGCTGGTATAGAACACACGAAAAGCGGGCGATGATAGAACACTGTTGGTCTAGACAGAAACATGGTCGACAGGCTGTAATGGTGCTCTAGACAGTCTGTACACAATGGTTAGATACGTGCAGGCGTAGAGGCATGTGTGTACACAATACATGCAAACATGCAGTTATGCTCACGTTCATCCAAGGGTAGTTATACGAATACACACGCACACACACCAAATACACACGCGCACAAAACACACACGGTTGCACACTTACGCACAGATGCACACACGCACACGTAGCAACACGCACACACACGCACACGTTTGCACACACGCTCACGTTTGCACACACGCACACATACACACACGCACAAACACACACACAAAGACAGACATACACACACACACACACACACACACACACACACACACACACACACACACACACACACACACACACACACACACACACACACAAACACACACACAAACACACACAGACACACAGACACACAGACACACAAACACACAAACACACGAACACACTCACTCTCACGCACACACCCACACACGCACACGCAGAAACACGAACACACACGCGCACACGTTTGCACACACGCTCACGTTTGCACACACGCACACATACACACACGCACAAACACACACACAAAGACAGACATACATACACACACATACACACACACACACGCACACACACACACACGGACACACAGACACACAGACACACAGACACACAGACACACAGACACACAGACACACAGACACACAAACACACGAACACACTCATTCTCACACACCCACCCACACACGCACACGCAGAAACACGCACACACACGCGCATACGTTTGCACACACCCTCACGTTTGCACACACGCACACGCACACGCGCGCGCACACGCACACACACACACACACACACACACACACACACGTCTGTCCCCATAACTTTGGCAGAATATGCACTGTCACTGAAATACACTGACCTTGCTAGCACGGTCACACACAAGGCCGACGCTATTCACCAGTGCTCTCACAGCTTACGAGAAGAAGTACGAATGGAAAGCACTGGAAGACTACTCCCTGAAGACAGTTAACACCGTCAAAGAGAATGGGATTCGGGTCAGCTATGCCATTCCATATATCGGTTGTTCACCTGATGGGCTAGTGGACACTGATGGAGTAGTGGAGGTGAAATGTCCCTACAGTGCTCGAGATGTGAATGTGACCCAGGTCACAGTGCCATATTTGAACATGATAAATGAGAAATTGCAGTTGAGGTGGGACCATCCATATTATTATCAAGTACACAATACCCTGCTGTGCACTGACAGTGGTATGATTTTGTAGTGTAGAAAAGAAAGGATTCAAAGTGTGTTCGTGTCACTCTGGATGAAGTTTCATTGTCATCAGTGAGATGACAATGAAACTGGGGGAATTTTACAGTCTGTTTTTAGGAACGAAATTCTCAACAAAAATATTATACCAAAAGTAAAAGCATGCACGTCATTCTGGTTGACATAAACACACCGTGCTTGTTTAAAGCAGAATGTCAGGTTAGACTAGGCAATTTTGGTACGATGCATCTTCTGAAGTTTATTAACATGAACAAACAAATCAGATGTCAGAAGCCAGTAATGATGCGATGTGGTTTTAGAGGACTACCTAGTAGTTTGAAGGTTTTTTGCAGAACCAACAATTCTTTCCACGTGGACTCTTTTGCTAGAATTTGTCCGTCCTTCGAAACTGTTTTCCCTGACATTCTGTTCATTTTTTGAAAACAAGTTGGGATGTTGACCATCACATCTACCAGTGCATAAATATCCTGCACATCAAAGCCCTTGCTGCCATTAATGAATCACCAGGATCAACCTTTGTTATTTGATTACATCGTTGGACGATTTGTCGATCACTAGTGGCACCTGACAGATAGGAGCACATACCCCAAGTGTCACACTGACAATCATCTTAGCAGTGTTTCCATTGTTATATGTGGAGAAAGTGACCCGTTGAGCTGCTACGTTTTTGCTTTGTATACAGGAAACTCAAAACCGTCAAAAACAGTTCCAGTGTCTGGGAATTTTTTATGGAAATCAGATGGAGAAAACATGTGGACTGTGTCTCGCTCTGGCCAGATATATAGCTCTTTACACTGGCGGGACATGAATATAATCCATGTAATGAAGGGCTCAGCACACTGTTAGTTTTCCCATTGGCGACCATATTAACGTTTCGTGTGATTATAAGAAAACGTGACCTACAAAGTTTCTTAAACTTTTCACCTGCTGTTCTTATCATCTCGTTGACGAGTTTAGTCGAAATCTAATATTTCTAGCTCTCGTAAAATGCCTGTATGTGTGACACCCGTCAATATTTACGAATGGATGCAGGCAGTAATCCGGCTAAAGGGTCAACTAGCCAAATTGCTGCCAAATACCCTTCCGGTTAGTAAAATCAGTAGCATACAGGCCAGTGTGAGCTGCCATCTAGCGGACAACTGATGCTAACAGTATCTGCTGAAATGTCTCTCATTATTGACGCTGTGCCGTTCTAACGGTGGATGTTGTCCTTCCCAAACGGGACACGACTGTGCAAGTAAACAGGTCGATGCCATAAAACGTACGCCATGCAGTCATCAAATAGCAAACCGATTAACATTGAATGGGTATAAATGTGTTTGTTTAAATGCAAGGAGTATAGTAAATAAAAGAAATGAACTAAACATTAGGGTAGAAGATATTGACCCTCACATAATAGGTATAACCGAATCATGGGCAACCACCGATATATCAGATGCCGAATTGGGACTGACAGGATATGTAATGTTTAGGAAAGATAGAATAGGAAGAAGGGAAGGTGGAGTTATTTTATATATTAAAGAATCTATCCAGGCTTATGAAATAAAATTAGACAGAGAAGCAGATTGCGAAGAAGATTGGTGTAACATAGTTACAGGAAACTCAACGTTAACGGTTGGATTAGTTTATCGAAGTCCAAACATAAGCATAGAAGAGAATGAAAAAAATACAAAACGCTATAAGGGAAGTGAACAAGCGGGACTGTGTTATTATGGGGGATTTTAACCACGGGCATATACAATGGAAATCTCTACAGAGCATGGGTAGTGAGGACCACAAGTTTTTAGTTTTAGTACAAGATAGTTTCCTTTCTCAACATGTGCTAGAACCAACCAGGGGAGAGAATGTGTTAGACTTAGTTTTGTCTTCACAGAAAGAGCCTCTGGGAAGTAGTGATCACAACCAGATACATTTTACCATCAAAGTAAAATCAGAAAGAAATAATAAAAAGCAGTTCAGGAGAAATTTCCACAAAGAAAGATATAACGAAATGAGGAAATATTTATCAAAGATAGACTGGAATAACGCACTGAAGAATAAGACAGCAAGAGAATGCTGGAATATCTTAAAGAATGAAATAGAGTGCATCGTTGATAAATTTGTTCCCTTCAAAAAACAAGGGAAACGGATCAGAAAGAAATACTTATCGAAAGAAGCCATTAGAAAAATTAAGTATAAACAAATGATGTTGGAAGTCATATAGACGTACTGGAAATGACGAAGACTACAACATTTATAAAGAAGCACTAAACCAAGCTACAGCTGAAATTAGAAATTCAAAGAGAAGCTATGAACGTAAATTAGCTTGATATAAAAAAATGACAGCAAGAGTTTTTATGCGTATGTTCGAAGCAAACAGAAAGTTCAGGATAAGGTCAGTCCTCCAGAAAATAGTGCTGGAAATATAATATCAGAAGGATTCTTAATGGCAGAAGACCTGAATGAGTATTTTAGTTCAGTGTTTACCAGAGAAGACACTAGTTCACTGCCAGTACCAGAGGCTAAGTTCAAGGGGGAATAATCAGACTATTTAAGACAGTTAATTGTAACCCCAGAAATGGTAGCTAAGAAAATTAGGGCTATGAAGGATAATAAATCACCTGGATGGTATTCCACCGAAACTACTATTGGAAATTGTAGAACAAATTAGCATACCGCTTGCAACAATTTTCAACTTGTCATTAGAAGAGGGAGTGGTTCCTTTAGAATGGAAAGAAGCAAACATTATACAGTTATTTAAAAAAAGGTTCGAGAAACAAGTCAAATAATTATAGACCAGTTAGTTTAACATCGGTGATTTGTAAAGTATTAGAAAGACTAATTAAAGATCACATGGTGGATTTTCTTGTTAAACATAACTTGATAAACCCATCTCAACATAGGTTTCTAAAAGCGAGGTCATACTTAACAAATATGTTTTGTTTTTTGGAAGATATCACTAATTGGGTAGATGATGGATCACCAGTAGATATCATCTACTTAGATTTTCAAAAAGCTTTCGACAAAGTGCCACATCAAAGATTACTGCTTAAACTAAAGGCCCCCTGGCATAGGAAATGGTATAATTAACTGGATAGAAAAATGGCTGATTGACAGAAGACAACGGGTACTTGTTGATGGGGAGGCTTCAAACTGGAAATCAGTTTTGAGTAGGGACCTATATTATTCTTAATATATATAAACGATTTGGACGATGATATAGCTACCAAGGTGTTGAAATTTGCAGATGATGTAAAAGTGTTTAGAAGGATTAAAAGTGACGGCGATAGACAGCATTTACAAGATGATCTTGACAGGTTGATCAAATGGTCTGAAAAGTGGCAAATGTTGTTCAATTTTGGGAAATGTAAATGCCTTCATACAGGACATGGGAACGAATATGTAGAATATACAATGGGGGGAACTGTACTAAGTACTACTGTAAAAGAAAAAGACTTAGGGCTGACGATTAGTGCTGACATGAAGGTTTCGGAGCAGTGTGGAATTGCAGCTTCAAAAGGAAATCAAATCCTTGGATTGATTAGGCGAAATATAGCATATAAAGAAAACGAACTAATAATACCGCTGTACAAAACAATAGTTACGCCTCATTTATAATATTGTATATAGGCTTGGAGGCCATACCGCAAGAAGGACATAGATATGCTCGAAAGAGTACAGAGGAGAGCGACTAAAATGATACCAAAACTGAGGGATCTTAGTTATGACAAAAAAGCCTAAAATAATGTGGTTTAACAACACTAAAGACCAGGAGATTGAGAGGAGATCAGATAGAAGTGTTTAAAATATTGAATGGCTATGAAAATATTGATAGAAATATGTGTTTTTCAGTTAAGAAAGAAAGAAAGACTAGAGGACATCAAGTTACATTAGTAAAGGAGCAGTGTAGATTAGACGCAAGAAAGTTCTCATTTTCACAAAGGACTGTGAAAGAATGGAACAGATTATCTGACGATTGTGTGGGTGCTAGTAGTGTGAATATGTTTTAAAATAAAATCGACACATATCTCAGAAGGGCTGGATATATGTAGATAAAAGGGGTTGGACTCTCGATAAGCCAAAGGGCTTCCTTGTCCACCTGCCATCTAGAGTTAATTCTCTGGATGGCAATCTTGTTAAGTCTTGTTAAATCTTGAATCCAATCTCAACGCAACTATAAAACTACACACGCATGATCGAAGTCAATAGCAATCAGCCTTCCTTGTTTATATTACTTGTACGGTGTGATTAAACGACACAACATTTGAGAAGGAATATCAAGCATTATTTTTCGCGGAATGATTTAGTACAGTATCACAGTATTTCAGTGACAGTGCATATTCTGCCAATTAACACAGTATCCTTCGTGATTGACGGGGTTGCGATAGCGGAACACACCAGCACACAGGAAGAACGAGACAAGATACGTTAAAGATTCACTTTGCTGTGCAATGTTAAAGCATTTTTCAAACTGCTGTGTTTGAATGAATGTTTATTTGCTTCGCTGTGGGCATTCACGTGAACTCAGATCGCATGATATTTACTTGTAACAAATATGCACATACACGCTCTCGGAAGCATGCGTATGCGACTGTCAATATTGACACACCAGTTCGAGTTTTTAAATGTCGATTAATTTGTCGAGTACACCAGATGTGAAATGAGCAAATTGGGCATATTATGAGCACATGATTGTTTTGTAATTCATAATGGCAACTACTCGACCATATAATAGCGCGTATTAGTCATACAATAGTGGCAGGAATACTATCCAGACATTCAGATGCTGGATGACCCGAGTCGTTGTCAGTGCGATTTAATTATTTAATGTCAACCAGTACTCAATCACGTCAATGCCATCTGGTGGCATAAAGGTACACTATTTGGAGATACTTGTGTCGAATCTAGGACAGCTGTCTTTCTATGGGACGATCACAAGATAATTTAATTATAGATGTGTTTGTGTGTGAGTGTGTCAGTGCATGTGTGTGAGGGTGTGGATTTGAGACAGACAGACAGATAGACAGACAGAGGCAGCGGCAGAGACAGAGTCGGAAAGACACAGAGAGAGAGAGAGAGAGAGAGAGAGAGAGAGAGAGAGAGAGAGAGAGAGAGAGAGAGAGAGAGAGGAGAGAGAGAGAAAGAGAAGAGAGAGAGAGGCGGAGGGAGAGAGAGAGAGAGAGAGAGAGAGAGAGGAGAAAGAGAAAGAGAGACGGGAGGGAGGGAGAGAGAAGAGAGGAGAGAGAGAGAGAGAGAGACGGAGAAAGAGAAAGAGAGAGAGAGAGGAGAGGAGAGGAAGAGAGAGAGGGAGAGAGAGAGAGAGACGGGGAGGGAGGGAGAGAGAGAGAGAGAGAGAGAGAGAGGAGAGAGAGTGGAGGAGAGAGAGAGAGAGAGAGAGAGAGAGAGGAGGAGAGAGGGAGACCG